>SZWC01016259.1:19719-40564 GCA_023375785.1 Penium margaritaceum
CTTGAGCACGTAGCCAATCTCGCTGAAACTCTCGTAGTTGACGGACGGCCCGCCCTTCTCGTGTAGCAGAACCTGCTTCTGCCGGTTGCTGTAGCGCTTGTTATACAGTCCCATCCAGAACCCGAGCCGAGTGTCCCACGTCGCGGGGAGGTCCTTGTTGAAGAGCGGCTTGGCCACCGGCGGAGGGTTGCGAAGGCTGCGGCAGAGGTCCTTCGAGCAGCCGTACGGCGGCACAGCGCACCCGATGGCGCAGGGCAGAATGAAGCACAGCGCCGTGACGGCCACGAAGACTAAGTTCGCCGTGGACGCCATAGTGGAACTGAAGGCGTCGGCCTGGAGCGTGAGAACACTGGAGGCCTGGGACTGGAGACTCCAGACGTGGAAAGATGATCGCGAGAAGGTTGTCTTGCCAGCCCCAAAGCTTCGTTGAGAAGGAGAAGGCCCACGCAACGCTTTATGGGGATCGCTGGTCTGCACCACGGCGACGTCGCGTCGTATGGAAAACGTCGCCGAATCGGCAGTGGGGTTTCCGCTGTGCTGCCACTCGGAGGCGTCGCGTTGCGGGCAAGAGCTGCCCGCTGCGCGTTTGCGATCGAAGGGACACTGTCCTCGCGAGGCGCGCGTTGTGACCCCTTTGCGACGGCCACGAGCAGCCATAAGCACGAGAGAAGCTCAGGTGGCCATTGCCACCTGGACCTTCGTCCTCTGGACCCTCTACCTACTGCATTCGTGAACATTTTGGTTGCGCCAGCGATTCGTCCATACTAACGCAGCATCGGTTCAATGATCCAAAATGATTCATATGTTGAAATGAAGGAGCTATCGAAGAGACCGAACATTGTTTCGTGAAACCCTACATATTTCCAGGTGAAAGGCCACCCTGGTGGCAGCACTCCGAGCATCGCAAACCAACGGCAAAATTCTTTCTCCTGTTTATGTGAGCTGTTCAGGTGAGAGGCGATAAGCGGCCACAAGCGCCAGCCGTAATCCAAACCGTGGAGATCGAGGGCCCATGTCTCGAACATCTTTATCCAGGTTTCGATTGGTTGGGACAGATCGATCTACAATGGTGTCACCCACTTTTCATGATGTCCCAAGTTGGATGACGTTCTTATCATGCATTTTTCTTCAATTCTGAAAGGGCAAAGTTGTCCTGATGACCTGACCTGTAAAATACAACATTTCCGACGTTGACGACAGGCATGAAAGGTAAGAGACTGTTCCAAAAAATGAACACTAAAACATGTGATGGTGAACGATAATTCAAACCTAACTCCGTCGACAAACCTCTTAAACACCGAATCTCAAAATACCCCATGTTTTGGAAACTCTGATGACGAATCTCAAAATCACCAAAATCAAACCTAATGTGAAATACATACCTGATACGCCACCCCAATGGCAAGTTTTTCAAGGGCAGAGTGTTTGGTTAAACATTTCATCATAGTAAATGATAAAGTTCACGACACCTTAACACAACTAATAACGGAGAACAAAAACAAGGACCTATGTTCGAATCATCATGAATACATCCAAACTAGCGCCCCATTACATCCCAATAAAGCATTTCAATTTCGTGTGAATCCACGCTAGCCAACACTGAATGGGTGTTAAGAGAATGATTCATCTGTTCATGTGAGCCTACTTTTGCAAAAATCCGCTAAGCATGGTTGAGCATACGATGGGCCGAGAATCAAGTAGGTTGGAACTTTGACAGCTGCCTAAGTCAGACACCTCTTCAAAGAAAAAAGGGGGGGAAACTATCTGATCATTTTATCCCAATTTTACTTATGGAGGCCATTTTATTTTGGACAAACTTGTCCGAGGCGATGACCTCGCCAATCAACACTATATTGTACGACGATGTAGTCATGACGGCATGGCAAGCGCCTACTCGGGCATGTTTCCCATTGTGAACGTGACGATCAGCGATGACCACACGATTAATCCGCCAGTAAATTGCATCAACACAAGACTCCAACCTAGAGTGATGTTTTGCCCTCGTACGATGCACTAACGACAAGCTTTTGAGGATCCATGTTTTTCAAATACATGAAATTGAACATTAAAATTCAAAAGAGATCAGCACCGGCATATAACCCTTGAAAACATGGAAAAAAACAGATCTTGCCATCAAACCATCATCAAAGTTCAAGCTCAAGCGCCGTCGGTGAAGGATAAACGACTAGCTTCATTTTTTTTACAACAAGGACGGCCAGAATGGCCCGCACGTCAAAGCATGCCGACTAATTGGTCAGACCATCCTGTAACTTCCATCATTTATTCCAGGTTTGAATCTTCGGCCGATGAGGAATCAGATAGGCTCAAACGTTACGAGCATTTGGCGACACATCACCTCTCACAAGATCAATGGGATTATCTCATCAATTTACCCTTTCATTCAAGTTCACCACTGCCTCTCACAACTGATTGTAATGATCAAAACAATGCATGCATTCAAACCCTTGTGAGTGTATCAAGGCTAGCGCATTGGTGAAGTTCAACCAAGCATAACAATGTTTCACAAATGAATAACAGCAAGAAATGCCCATGAGTTTGGACGATGATTTAGCCGTTCAATTTGACCTACTATTCTGACAATCGACATCACATTTGAGCATTCGATGGGTAAGGAAGCAGGTAGGTTTGAAAATCAGAATCTACATTAATCCCAAACCTCTCATATGTGCAAAGCAAATGTAATAATTGTCTTATCAATTCATCCGTTCTAGAAGCAGTTGTCCTTGCCATGAACGGGTGGCATGGTACATCCCTGAATTGTACTCAAATTGCATGTACAAGGTAATGAAGCCCATGTGACTGTGGATATTGGTAAACTTAAGCAACATGGAATAAGCACTAAGTTTTCTTTCGATGACAACTTTCTTTTTGTCAAGCACAACACATTTGAAGTGGTGATGTCACTCCTAGTTTCGAGAAGTCATTCTAATAAGTCTCGAGGCTTTGAGATTATGTGGGCAAATTGAAATCAATAGCAAGTGGTGTAGAGGGAAAAAATAAAGGAATAGATAAATCAAGAAAGAATGTGATGATTATCTCTTCCTTTCTAAAATTTCAGTGAAGACATACATGAGGCTTTGTGTTAGTGATTAAAAGACAACCAGATTTTTCAGTAATTGTAACATCAATAAGTTTATTTGGAATGTAGTTTGAAGATCTAGCTATTAAAGGATCCTATCCAACTTTTTTAGAGATGAAGTTCAAACATGCAAAGCCCAACAAAAGACCAAAAAAGGGTAAAGGGATTGGAAAAAATGGATTAAATGAGAGTAAACAGTGTGGTGAGGACAGTTATTTTGAAATCCCACATGAACAAAGAGTAGAGATAGATTGTTACCGCAAAGGCCTTTTCTTCAACCAAGATTGATCTCCAAGACAACTTGGTACCGAGTTTCTTACTATAATGGTTTGCTAGTAAAAGAGGAGAATTTCTCCTACAATTACAAAATAAACATAGTAGCAAGTATTTTTAATGAAAAATCCATTTGAAATCATAATTTCTCAAACAATGCTGATGTTTGAGTGAAATATCACATAAAACAAATATTGTATTCATATATGAAGATGAATAAGATGAGCAATTGTGTGTACTTTTTCCATGTGTATAGAACACAACCTTCAATTTGAGGGTACACCCACGACAACTACCGTTACCAAAATCAAGGTTGGGATTGAAGTTGATTTAGGAAAAGTTCATGAAAAAATCACATAGAATAATATGAGTGTCATTGGATTTGAAAGTTTCATAAACATTGTACAACTTGTCCTCCCTCATCATAAAGTCGAGGTCAAAGTCAAAGTCTTCATGTATACTTACCACAAAGTTTGCTTCATGTATGTCATTTAACCACTCGTTTCTCCGAGAATTGTTTCATTTAAGTTTAAAATTTATTAGAACGAGAAGTCTAGATGTATAGCAAACATTTGGACAGTACGCATTCACAAAGTGAATATCAAAGTGAGCTACGATCACCATTTGAGCATTAGAAAGATGAGTCGTGGCACAAAATTCAGCCATACAGTTGGCTAAAATACTTGCTTCACATTGCAAAAGAGGTGAAACATCCCTTGCTGCTAGATTACCTTTGTTTTGTGGACCACCTCCGAACTCCTCTGCCACTCAGTCAAATGTTCTCGGATATGTCAGATGGTTGTGACGTGATTGGCCGAATATTTTACACTCCCTTCCTAATTTTTTGAGGCGAAGAGCTCGGCCTTCTCTCCTCTTGAGCCTTTGCCTCCCAAGCCTCCTCTTCAATTTTGGTACCAAGGAACAAGTCGGCAAAATCTCAAGGTTGTGGAGTGTAATAGGAGCAAAAATATCACCATAACAATCCCTCCACAATCTCATGGTGATGGAGCATGCATGAAGTCTTTGATTTGCAGGAATAACCCACTCTGCATAATGATTCTAGTGGTAGGCATGTAAATAAAACATTGGAGTTTGAAGCACTCAACAGTCACGTGAGCAAGTATCAAGATCCACAAGCACTTCCCATTGTTTGCTTAAGCAAGCTTCCCCCTTACAGGGTGTTGACAATCGAGGCTCACATGCCTCTACAAGCCGAGCGTGCTCCGTCCACTATGCACCTAGCTCCCATCCAAGGTGCTTCTCCGATGGCCTAGGCTTACCATAAAATAGTTATCTATGCCATGATTGTGATTCACTACTCTGCTCTTCAAAATGTCTCGTGGTGTAGTCATACACGCTCATACACAACTCCAACGTAGACATGTCCCTTAACTTGTTTATGGATTGATTCCGCAACTTGACAATATTTGATGTGTCATGACCGCTCTGGGAAAGGGGAATAAGCAACTAATGTATCATTTATGTGGAACTACATGTAGTAAGGCAACGCTTTCAGGAGAGGTGCTACAAAATATCTCAGGGCCTTGTTTGTAGGACTTTTTCTAAACTTGCGCGTGCCACTTTCTAAAGGGCTTCTTTGACTTGCTCTTCTTTTCTTGATCTTTTTTTATTAAGTTCTTATTCAATTGTACTGTGTATTATCCATGTGTAACTTTTAGGAGGACACTTGGGAGATATTGATGAGCCCCTTTTTCCAAAAAGAGTATAGAACAAGTCAATAAAATATGGTTTTTGGAAACGCTTCAGCTAATCACTCCAAGAACTATCTCCATTACACCGTGTCCTACTACACTAGTACAAAAAGGCATCAGCAACATCTGGCCATGTTCATCCAAGGCCAAAAGAAAAACTATTTCGAAAGATTTTCTACGTGTGTGCCATCCACTATAAGCCATTATCAAAATTTCGTCCAATCCTGCTGACATGCACCGATCTTGAAGAAATCAACATGTCCGAGTCTCTGGCCTACAACCTCGTTATGAAGGAGAAGGATTTTTGGAACAAGTCACGATTACATTTTAGGTTGCGACGCAATACCTTATCTTGAGGCATGCAAACAATCCTAAGCACTATCGTTAGTCAATGTTCATGTCCTATGATCGCCTATAGAGCATTTTAATAGAGTATAGGATGTATCCTTCTTGTTTTTTAAATGTGCATACCAGGCATGTTACTTTGCATGTCATGTGGAAGCAAAGGGAGCCACATTAAAACATGTGCAACGTGTCTCTCTTTGCCACGTGCCATTCATAAGTGTCTATGTACAAGCATACAAAATCACAGAGATTACACCCTTCTTTCTCATGTCCGTAATAAAATCAGAGCACTTTTTGTGCGCCTGTACATTCATTATCATGATCATACCGCATGTCATAAAATCACATGATGATGAGAGAAGAGCATGTAATCATGCAATAGAGACATTCAAGCATCCACTGAAGTTTGCACAAATGTGGTCTTCTTTGTGAAAACATTAATGTCTTGGAGTGCAGCCATAAGGTTGGGCTTGATTTGGAAGACAATGCCAACATGAAGCCTTTGAATCTCAACCATTACCATAGGATTATGTTACTTCATGCGCAATGCACAACCACAAATATTCCTTACTCCAATGTTTCTTTCTACGGAAGGGAGCCATTTGGCTACGTCATTGGTCTCCTCATTGCCGTGCTCCCCTTTGTCCAAATTTTCCTCCTTGTGCTCCCTTATGCCAAGACTCTCGCCCTCACCCCCACCATCAATGTCCCTCTCAATCTCTATGTTTCCCTCTTATCCTTCCAATTCATCCCCCTCTTATTCCTCATATTCCTCTCACTCCTCCACATCTTCCTCTTTCCCATCTTCCAAGCACTCTTCTCCATAACATTCCATGTCAATCTCCTCATCACAACCCCCTTATTCCAGCACCCCTTTTGCATGCCTTGTTGCCACCTTGTTGTTGATCATGGATGCTTGTGGGCCACATGTCAAAGATGTCACACAACTCTAGCATTGTAAACACAATCCATTCTGGAGGACAAATTAAAGAGGAAGGAATGTTTATGATCATAGTGTAAGAAGTGGGTGCAAGATTTGGACATGGATTGAGATGTTACATGGAGGTGGTGATGTCGGAGGAGAGGAGGCACAGGAGAAAAATAGAAAAAGAATCAAGGAAGAGGGTAGACAAGAAGGGTAAGAGCAAGTAACATGGCATAGTGAAGGATAAATGGGTAGGGGCTGGAGCCTTTGTAAGTTTGTTGGAGGAAAAGGAGGAAAATGTGAGTGAGGTGAAGGTTTTATTCCTTCAAGAGATGAACATATGACATAAGGTAGGGTTTGAATGTTTAGAAATTAAAACGAGGAGAGGGGTGATGAAAATGGGCAAAATGTAAACAAGTATACAGGAATTCACATGAGGTTTATGGGGGATATCATTTGTTATGTGGATTTCTAATGTTTTTCTGGTGTACACTTGTAAGAGATTCAACATTATTTCCGTGGTGCAGGCATAGTCAGTAGCTTGATACTACAGTTTCACATGACCTTTCGTTGACCCTCAGTTCTTTCTTCACATTTCCTTATGTCTAAGCTGAATAAGTTTATACCCACGTGCGATTTCCCCATGGAAGAATGTTCTCTAATTGTTGCTCTTACATATTCTCCTTAAGTTGACCATCGTGCAATACCTCTTTTCTTTGTTCTGATATCTTCGTTCATTGGGTTATGTCTCAAACAAACTATAACGAGGCTCCATACACCTTGACATGCTCATTGACTTCAAGTTTGGAACAACATTTTTGGAAAATCTCATCGATGCTTCAACTATTAATTACCTCGGAGTCTTCTAGTTGTAATTAACAAGCCCCACATGCATATTTGTTGTGGAAACACATAAATTGCTAGGGAATTCCGGAAGTAAACTTAAATTGGTCATGGAATTTGGCGTAAATGCAATCAACTTGTTTGCGTCGAGTCCAAAACTTGAAACATAGTGTGCCACAATTCTGCATTAGTTGTGTGGAAAAGCCCTCCTTTTGGAAATGGACTGACCAGTGCAATATGCTGAAGTTTCCAATGTTGGAAAAAAAATATTGATGATGAGATTATCTTTGTCTCATGAGTTGTTACCCGCTTCTAATTGCTTTTCACACCAAGTGGCAATAATGCAATGCCACTTGGTGAGAATTTTTGGTGCCTCGTCTCGTCATTTGAGTAGACATGTTTATTCAAATATGTCTCGTAAATTCTCCCACTTGAGTTTATGTTGACAAAGGAATATCCTATCCATGAGCTTTTTTCCTAGTGTCCCCGTATATGCAAGAGAAATAACATGAAAAGAAGATTGACCGATTTACTATCAAAGAATCGAAGATGGATGAAATAATTGTTTGCATCTCATGAATGGCTAATGGGCCCGCTTCACTTGTTGTTTCTAATGCAACTTGTCGTTTTTGTTGTGGACTAAGGCAACACCTACAACATGGAAGATGATATCTATATGATGGCTTGTTCGTTTCATTCTTGTTTCAGTCTATTTGAGTGTCTAATTTTTCTTGCCTCATGTAACCAAATTATTGTTTTCTTCATATCCACAATGAAAATGTCACTAAACATAGACAATGAAAATACTTCCACGTCTTCATCAAAAGAAACAATGTATAACACTAAGAAATGTGCAAAGTTTCTTACTCACCACTTCTTTAGTGGTTATCAATGCTATATAATTGCATGAAAAATCATCCATGGATATCATGGATACCTGTCATATGCTATGTTGCTTGTAAATAGCTTGAATTTTTGGAATGAGCATCATGATACTTTACCCGTTATGCTCGTGAAAAAAATTAAAGGGCATGCATACTTGGATAATGTTGTATTAGCAAGTCATCATAACAAGTTTGAATTGACTCGTCAACCTCCCACATTATTCAATTTGTGATGGTGCAAGGGACATGACGTAGTCAAACGATGTGGTTGAAGAGTAACGACAATGTTGCCTTCTGTCGGAAAATTGTTTCTTGAGTATATATGATTTATTATATCTAATTGAATTCTTCGCCGAGTCTATAGATCGTTTTAGGTGGCCTTTTGTCTCTCAAGACTAAAGACTCTACCAAAAGGTACTTCTTCCTTGAAATGTCTTGTCTCCATCACTAGAGAGTTTTTGCACAAAGAAAACTTTACATAAACCCTTTCTCCAAGAGGTATACTCCTACATCTATAAACGGGTACTTACCCATTTGCTTACATCGTCATTCTCAAGGCATTCGACTCCTTTGAGAGTATTAATACAAGCAAAACAAGTTGATCTGCACCAATATAGTTTCCAGCACTTGGAGTTGTTTTCCATTCAATTTCATCGTCTTCATTAGAGTTTAGTCTTCGAAGCTTGTCAACTTGACATAAAGGTGGCATGTTGACACTAACATAATCTACTACTTGATGGTTTTGTATTACAAGTCATTTGATGATTTGAATTCATATTTTGTTTATGAAAACCTTGTTTTCCATGTCTTTAATATAATAATGAACACTTCAATCAGCACTCTTAAGTTGATGTTTTAGGTACAAGAAGGTCCTACTTCACCTTTGTCCTCTCAATGTATGGGATGTGAGCTCAAATCAGGCGTTTTCATGGCCATCAAAGGCCACACTATTATCTTTTGAAATTCTTGCATCATTTTCTACAAATCATTGCTCATAGAACAAGGAAAAAATGATTCCTATTTGGAGAAAAAATCTACCTTGAGTTAAGAATGGGCAAACTTGTCCGCGGCAACGACTTGACCAGTCACCATGAGTGGCTACGACGACAACAACAGGTGTGAATGACAAGAGCCAGATCCTTAAACTACTTTTCCAAATACGTGGCGGTCAACAATGACTGATAGATTGATCTGGCTGGCTAATTTGACATAAGCCATACTACGATGTAACATAAGAGCCTCAAGCTGTAGGTAGCGATGACGACGATTAGAACTGGTGCGCTATTCTTGAAACCTTTCAAATATGCATTTTCTCTGGTTGAGTTGCCATCAGCTTATTAGCATCGACCATGGCATAGAGAACTGGGCCTCTGATCGAACTAGAGGGGAGATAAAACGGTCAGAGCCATCCGCTAAGAATTTGGGGACTCTCAAAAGGTGAGACGGCCAATCGAGCCTGAGCGTGAAAACGATCACCCAACCGTTCAGGTTGGCGTACGGTGTTGACCACTGCTACTAGGGCGGAGGTTCCGGTAGGCTAGGAAACAAGGTGGCCTTAAATACTCTTCCTTTAGACAAACCCGTCGCATGTGCTATAGACCAGGCCCAAACCAGGATTATCTAGTCAATTTATCCGTTAATAATTCATGAGTTATGGTTAATCTCCCCACTTTTATACACTTCATAACACATGTATGTTTTCCCACTAACATCGTCACTTCCTATAAGTTTACTCGCATGTATTCACTTGTCACATAATTGTTTTCTCATTGTACATAATTAACATCATGTTCTAGAATCATCGTTATCCATTTTGTTTAAGATGAAAAACAATCTGGTATTGATTTCAAACAAAACATGTTTTCACTCTTTCTGGCATATTTACGGATACCGAAGTCCACTTGGTGATATACGTTAGACCTAGAATTCGTCCATCATGTTCCAAGATATAGATGACGAACATAGTAAGACTTTGAGAAGACTATCTTCGTTTCCCATTATTCGAGAGGGACGTACCTGTTATTCCGTCAAAATCAAGTCCCCCCTCCCCCCCAGGTGCAAATGTATGTGCGGACTGTATCGGGGAGTGTATTGCGGACAATGGGAAGTATGTACACACGTGTTTTTCCCGATCGCCCCCCCCCCAAAACACCTCGAGTGTACTGGGCGGGTGTATTGGGGAGTGTATCGCTAGTTCATACAAAATTGTACACAAGTGTATGAATACACTTGTGTATCAATTTGGTCCCCTTCCAGATACACTACCTAATGTACCCCTGCAATACACTCTGATTTGGGGGGGGGTCGACGAGCCCCTCCCCCCCTCCCCAAAAGTAGAAAGTGTATCTGGTGAGTGTATCAAGAAGTGTATCTGGTATACATGGGAAAAAAAACACTTGCGTTTTCTTAAACGACAAGTTACTTGCTGATCTTCATCGTCGATCATTGAATATCGACGGTCCACAGAGAGTACAAAGATGTTCGACACAAATGCAAACAACTTCCGTATTGCTCACAAAATGCTTCATTGATTTGCAAACAAAGTAATAACTCCCCGATCGGAGTCCCCCCCCCCAACTCTCGCAAATGTACCCCCCCCCAACACACCTTGTGTATTGGGCGGGTGTATCGGGGAGTGTATCGCTAGTACACTCAAAATTGTACACTAGCATATCAATACACTTGTGCATTAATTCGGTCCCCCTCTAGATACCCTACCCGATACACTACCGCAAGACACTTTGACTACCGGGAAGGGGGGGGGTCAACGAGCCCCTCCCTCCCCTCCCCCTAAAGTAGGATGTGTATCTGGCAAGTTTCTTGGAAAGTGTATGTGCTAGACATGATAAATAATACACTTGTGTATTTTGTTTTAGTGGTTACGAGCTTATCCGATTTTTCCATCGTTGTTGATCGGCGGTTCATGAAGAATACAAAAATGTCCGACACAAACCAAAACAACTCCCATACTGCTCGCAAACTGTTTCATTGATTCGTCGCAAATGAAGTAACGACTCATTGATCGCCCCCCTCCCTCCTCCCCAAATCTTGAGAGTGTATAGGGGGAGTGTATCGTGCAGTGTATCGTTCGAACATACAAAAATGTACATAAGTGTATCGGTGATTACATCAGTGTAGATTGTCGGTCAATTTTAATTTTACCCAACCGTTTCATTAGATACGGTGGAGGGGGGGGGGCGGGGGAGGGGGGTGCGAGCGGGGGGACTCTCAAAGGACGACAAAAGACATGACGTGCGAGTTTGTGAACAAACGAGTGGGTGATCGGAACACCACATATACATGAAATCAGCTTCTTCAAAATTGAGGGGAAATCAATGTCATCCATTTAGTTACAAGATTAGCATGACGTTTTCAAAATGCACAAAGTAGGTAACAATGAAATTCAGAAACATCAAAATGATTTATAAGGAATGTGTATTCACGCAAAACAATTCAGGGCATATTCATGTTGAGGAAGTTTCAATGAAAATCCCTTGTTCATGTACATCAAATAAGTTATGAACGTTATTCCAAGAGGCAAGTTCTAAGAAACATTGCTAATCTTCTAGGGTCTTTTGCTAGAATGATCCTTACCATATGTTATAGTCATGTACACAGTCAACAAGGTGTGTGGATTTGGGGTGATTGTGCATAAATGGAATTCATGGTCCAAAACAATCAATTCAATAACAAAACCATTAGGTACTTGGGTAGAACAATCAAAGATGAAAAATCGAAGCTAAGACCAAAGCTTGTCCTTTAGCAAAGTGCATAAGTCAGTAAAGGTTAAAATCTAGGGCGTTTTTCCAATTTTTTTATGTTCTACATAGATACTATATTGGAAGAGCGCTTGTCTCAAATCCAGCACAGGTGAATCCCCCTACCCTATCGAGATTCCAACACCTTCAAGGTAATGGTGGTGATAGTTAGAGTGAATTTTGCAATACTGAGCTACCATGAGCATCAAATAAACAAATAAAAACACAATGCAAAAGGAGAACATGCTGAAAAGCATGGATATGTTCAATCAAGGTTTGATAAAAACTGATACAAGTTGACGCAAATACAAGGATTTCATTCAAATTCACCTTTATCATTGTTAAAAACAATAGTTATCCAATGTATTTTTATTTTTTTTCATATTCTCCACTAAATTACTTTGCATGTCTCAATTGCAACTACTCCTCGTGAATTCCTCCACCTAGATGCAATACTCTGTAAGTCTAGAGATCAGCAAGAAACTCTTATTGACTCTTTGAGTTGAGCACAAAACAATTTACTTTCACATTTTGCATGAATCTTTGGACACGTTTTCTATATTTTTACTCGTAAATACTAACAATGCTCCATGTTTCCTTCAAAACTCTTTTATAAATGTCAAACATGGTCATGATATTGGCCAAATATGCCCTCAGGAAGTAGCTTGAGCTCCACACCTAATGTTCATGCTTCTCGAAGTTTCACATTGAGACCTCAATAACCTACTAAAAAAACCCCTTATTATGCATAGCCTTCTGAGATCCAAACATGTGTAGGCTCATACTAAATCCCATGCCAAGGGTAAGTAGCTCGCTTTCAATGCATCAAGAGTCTAAGGTTCCGTCCAAACAAAGTTTCTGTGGAAACATTACACAATGATGGCTTTGTAAAGCTGTTAAGTATGAAGTGAACTGATGTTCCCATGCTCAAGAAACCATGTGAATTCCATAATTCAAAGGACATTCATGCTAGCGTTCAAAGAGAGGATGTAACATGTAATGCTTTGGAGATTGTTCATTCTTAAACAAGCGTCCATGATTACAATATCATTCTTTCCAGTTTCCCTTTCATGTCCAACTTTTTAGTGCGTATGTTGGAAAGCATGACAGTAGGAGGATCTCAGTAATCATCTATCTAGAGAGGATGAGAATACCATGTTTCACCAAAGTATTAGGCATGTCTTCCGATAAAACATATCCCTCCACCATATCTTCTTAAACCTATGTTATCTCCTCATTGGTTCTTGTCACTATTATGAAACTTCACCTGTCGAATATTAGAGAGGCTCTTTTCTCTAATTAAATTAGGTGTATTTTTTTCCCTTGAATTTTCATGTGTTCAATTCAAATGTCTGAAGGTACTTTCTTTCCCTTCTTTCATCTTGACCTTAAGGATTACACTACAGATACGAATATAACCTAATACTTTTGTTATGTTGCCTTGATGGGGAAAGTGGCACCACGGATACGTTCCGTGCTTCTCTCTATTTCTTTTGCAAAGGTGGTAACCATGCATGCATCATGAAATTATTCTCCAAGCACTGCTGCATCAACAATCACATAGTAATGGTACTTGGTGATAAGGAATGAGGTTGAGTACAAGTGATAACTTACATAGAAGAGAATACAATTTTCATTGGAGTTTTTTCGATAGTTACAAGTGAGAAAGAGCTAGGCCGATTACTTTTTTGTATGTACCTGAAGTAGTATTGAAATGTTTTATAAAGAATTGGATTTTCCGAAAGGAGAAGCAACAACAATGGCAGTAACAACAAAATGCATTATCATTAAAAGCACTTAATCAACCAAGGCAACACAAGAAATTACACGTGTTGACATGAATTGTGGCATAGATGTTTGAATCTTGATATCTCAATCAAATGTTAGAAGCTATAAGAAAAATCAAAGGTAAGAAAGTAGTAGGATCAACTCTTGTAGCGACAAAAAGGAGTGTAGGCACAAACAGAAATACATGCCATGAAATCACAAGCTTTGTAGGTGTTGTTGCAGGATTTGTAAGTCCACAAGCAAGCTTTCTAGGCATAGATCCAACCTTCATACGCACAGGCACATGCGATTTAGGCAAAAGTACATGCTTTGTTGGCTCAGGCAAAGTCTCGTTAGGTGAAGGCAGATGCTTTACAGACACATGCACAAGCTACGTGCGTACACGCACAGGCAATGGAGGTATAGGCACATGCTTTGTAGAAGTAGGCATAGGCTTTGCAAGTGTCGACACAAGATATAAACGTGCATATACAGGCTTTGTAGGTGCATGCACATGCTTTGTAAATGAATGCACATGATCTGTAAGTGTGGGTACAGGTTATTTAGGTACATGCATATGCTTTCTAGGGATACGCATAGGCCTTTTTGGTACAAATCTGGGCTTTCTATTTAGAGGCAGGGCCTTTTTGGGGTAGGCGGCGGCATTTTTGTGGAGGCACAAGCATTTTAGGTGTAGGAGGAGGATCTTTGTTGCAGGTTTTGTAGGCACAATCGTAGGATTGTCAGTGTAGGCAAAGGATTTCTATGCACAAGTGTAGGTGTGCATTCATAGGTGAAGGTTTTGTATGCAAAGGAACAACATTAATAGGCATAGATTGCACTTTCTCCTCATACGCGTAGGCTCTATAAGGGAAGGTATAGGCCTTATAGGTAGAGGCAGGACATTGTGGACAAATAAGTAAGCTTAATAAGTCCAAGAAAGGGCTTTCTAGGCATACATGCAAGCATTTTAGGTGAAAACATAAGCTTTGTAGGGGCATGCGTAGTCTTCGAAGGTATAGATGTAGGCTTTGTGGGCACATGTGCAACTTTGTATGTGGAGCAAGATGTGTAGGTGTAAGTGCGGGCTTTGTTTGCATAGACACAAGCCTATTTGGTGCAAGTGCAGGCTTTGTAGGTGTAAGAGGAGGCTTTGTAAACACATATCCAGGCTCTACATGCAGATGTACATGCTTTCCTAGTGCAAGCACATTCTTTTTACATGCATGTGCATGCTTTCTAGGTGGAAGTCCATGCTTTGTAGGCCCAGGCAGAGGCTTTGTTGGTACGCGTGGAAGCTTTGTAGGCCTAAGATTAGGGTTGGTAGGGATCATTGTCGCGTTTGTAGGCACAGTGCTAGGCTTTCAAGGCAAAAAAAAGGCTTTGTAGGCATAAGTATAGGATTAGGCGTATGTGCAAGATGTGTAGGTGCATGCGTAGGCTCTTAGGTACAAGTGCAGGCCATGTGGGGTCAGGGGTTGGTCACTATTGGCTTATGCGCATGCTTTTTGGGTGTAGGTGCATTCTTTTTAGGCACCAACACAAAAGTTTTAAGTATGGGAGAAGGCTTCAAAGGTGCACGTGCAAGATTTTGAGGTGCATGATTTTTTTTCCAAGTGCAGGTACAAGCTTTTGTTTTGCAAAAGCAAGCTTTATTGGTACAGGCATAGGCTTTGTAGGTGAAGGTACAGACAATGTACATGCATGCACAAGCTTTGTAGGCATGAGCACAAGCTTTTCAAGAGTAGGTACAGCTTTGTAGGTATAGGTGCAAGCTTTGTAAGCAAAGTTGCAAGCTTGTTGGGCACAAGCAAAGGGGTTTACAAGTGTAGGTGCAATTTTTGTATACTCAGATGTAGTCTTTCAGGGGATTTGCAGACACATGCACAGGCCATGTTGACGTAGGAATTGACATTTTGGGTGCAAGCTTAGGCTTTGCAAGTGCTTACAAATTCTTTATTGGAGCAAAGACAACCTTTTAAGGCACAAGCGTAGGCTTTGTACCCACATGCGTAGGCTTGTTAGGCACAAGCACAAGCTTTGTAGGTACAAGTGCAGGCTTTGTTGGAATATGTGTAGGCTTTGTTGGCATAGGCGTAGGCTTTGTTAGCACCAGCACGAGCATTGTAAGCACATGCATTGGATTTCTAGGTACAAGTGCAGATTTTTTCAGTGCAAGTACATCCTTTGAAGGCGCATGCAAAGGTTCTGTAGATGCAGGTGCAAGCTTTGGAAGCACAAGCACAAGCTTTGTAGGCGAAGGTGTAGACTTTGTCGGCATGAGAGTAGGCTTTGTAGGTGTAGGTGCATGATTTTTAGGCATAGGTGCAGGATTTTTAGGTGCAAGCAAGCTGTGTAGGCACAAGAAAAATCTTTTTAGTTAAGAATTTTTACATGTACGAATGGGCTTTGTAAGTCCAGGATCATGTTTTCTTGCTTTAAGAGAAGGCTTCGTAGGAGTAGGCCGATGCTTTGTAGGTGTAATTTTAGGCTTTGTGGGAGCAGGTACACACACTACACAAAGAGGGATATGACTAGTAAGAACAGGCACAAGCTTTGCAAGGGCAGGTGCAGGAGCATTATTTCAAGACGTAGGCATAGGTAATGTCAAAGCAGGCGGCCACTTTGAAGGTCCTCGAAAACGCATTGGAGGTGCAAGCACAGGCTTTGAAGGTGCATGCATAAGCATTAAAGGCATCACCAAATGATTTGGAGATAATTGCATAGGATTTGTAGGTGCAAAAACAGGCTTTGAAGGTGCACGTGCAAGCTATGTAGGTGTAGTCATGAGCTTTTTAGGTGAAAGCGTACGTTTTTTTGTGTGTAGGCATGATGTTTCTAGGCACAACCATAGGGTTTGGAGGCATTGGCGCATGATTTATATGCGCAAGCATATGCTTTTAATGGGGCACGTGTAGGCTTTTCAGTGCATACACAACTCTGTAGGCATAAGCACACACAGGTGGAGGCGAAGAATTCATAGACGCATGCGCACACTTTTGTAGGCGCAAGGCGTGGGCTTTTTGGCTGCATACTTTGTAAGCATAGGCATATGCTTTATCAGCATAGGCACATGATTTTGTGTGCAAGTGCAAGCTTTGTATGCCCAAGTGCAAGATTGGCAGGTGCAAGCGTGCGCTTTGTTGGTGTAGGCGCAAGCCTTTGATGGATACGATGGTGCCAGGAAGTGATGAAAACGGGTTGCTCAATAAAAGTTATCTCACACTAAAATTTCACAGGGGATGTTTCACAAGTTCTTGCACAACTTACAGAACTCAATTCGGAGTCTGTTTCAATAAGATATGGGTTTTCAATGGTTGGAGGTCATGGGTCATGTTGAAATGGCGACCTTCAAACTTTCAGTTCAAAAGGCAGCTAGAATTATTGAACAGGATGGCTGAGAGCGGCATTTAAAGAGAAGAGACGGCTGGAGGGCCTCTAATAGACTTCAAGGAAGGAGCATTTGAAGATTATTGGCCGTGGGAGACATAATTCTTATGCATGACGATGTGAACTCCGCTCACCCTGCTAGGATAGGAGTGTGTTGGAGGGTCAACTTTGACAGAGTGTATCTCAGTGCACCCTTGGCCAAATGAGGCATATAAGGGCTCGTGAGAAACATGTGATCCATTTCTCACTCAAGAGTCTACTCAGACATTTGCATTCTTTGCATTCCTACATTCGCTTCCATACTTTCTGTACTTCCATACTTTCAGCAACCTGCAACTCCCTCTCACAAACACTTGGTCCTGCCTAGGCGGCTTTTAGTGAGCCTGATCACTTCCCTTAGGGCTGCCGCAGTTTCCATCAGCCTTGTAGGTGCAGGAACATGCTTGTAGGTACACAAAAAAGGCTTTGAAGGTTCAGATAAAAGCTCTGTAGCTACTAGAACAAGGTGTGCATGCACAGGCATAGGTTGTGAAGGCGTACGTGAAGGCTTTGTCGGTACAAGTGCTTGCTTAGTGGGCATCGACGCTTGCTTTGCCTGTATAGGCCTAGGATTTTTGCATGAAACTATTGGCTTTGCAGATGTAGGTTCATGATCTAGAGGTGCAAGGAAAATCTCTGTAGGCTCAAGCTTTGTATGTGTAGACGTAGGCTTTGTACGTGCAGGTACAAGATGTTTTGGCATAGGCCCAGGCGTTGTAGGCGTACAAGCAAGCTTTTTAGGCACAAGTACAAGCTTTGTAGACATCTGCTTAGGTTTTGTAGGCATAGGAAAAAACTATGCAGGCATAGGCACATGCTTGATAGGTGCATGTACACAGTTTATAAGCACACGTGTAGGCTTTGTGGGTTCAAGCAGAGCCAATGAAAGCATAGGTGTGGGATTTGTAGGTGCAAGCAGAGGCATTATGGGCATTAAAACAGGCTTTGTAGGTATAGGCAAAGTCTTTGGAGGCTTATGCATAAGCTTTCAAGGTGAAGGTGTAGGCTTTGTAGGTGCAAGGACATTCTTTGTAGGCACATGTGCGGGCTTTTGTAGTTCAAGCGTAGGATTTTGAGGAGTAGGCGCAAGCTTTGCCAGCATAGGATCAGTATTTGTATGCGCAAGTGTATGCCTTAAAGATCAAAGCACATGCTTTGGAGGCATAGGCATAGGCGTGGTCTTTAAAGGTATGCACCCCACGCTTTTTAGCAGCAAGAGCAGCTCTATAGCTACATGTACATGCTTTGTAGGCACATGCACAAGCGCATGCTTTGTAGACGTAGATTGTGATTTTGAACGCATATGAATAGGCTTTGTAAGCACAAGCACAAGTTTTGTAGGGTAGGAACAAAATTGATAAGCATAGGCACAGGCCTTGCGGGCGTATGTATAGGCTTGGTAGGTGCATGGGGAGACTTTGTAGATGGGAGTGCACGCTTTATAGGCGCAAGCACAAAATCTGTAGGCACAAGCACATGCGTTGTTGGCATAGACATTGTAGGCATAGCAGACTTTGTAGGTGTAGTCACAGGCTTCGTAGGTGCAGGCACAAGATGTGTATGTACATGGAAATGTTGTGGAGGCGCATGCACATGCTTTGTAGGTACAGGTGCCACCTTTATACTCGCAGGCACAGGAACATGCTTTACATGCACAAGCGCATGCTTTGTACGTGTAGGCACAACATTATTTTGATCAGGTGCTCGTTTTGTATGCGCATCAGCAGGCTTTGTAGGCACAAAAGCAAGATTTGCTGGTACAGGCATAGGCTTTGTAGGTGAAGGCACAATCTTCGTAAACAAAGGAACATGCTTTGTAGGTGTAGGTGCAGGCTTTGAAGGCGTAGGTGCAGGCTTTGTTAGTCTAAGCACAGGCTCTACAGGCACATGTGTAGGCTTTGTAGGCATAGGAAGATGCTTCGCAGATGCAGGCACAGGCATGGTAGTCACATGTGCAGGCTATGTAGTCGCAGGTGCAGGCTTTGTAAAAAGGTGGAGCATCTTTCTTTAATGAGCATAGTGGGCAAAATTTCATCTACAAGGAAAACATGGAGCAAGTTTGAAGAAGGTCAAGGAAGGTTAAGAAATGAGAAGCAAGGTGGACTAAGTTGGAGTAAGGTGGAGCAAGGTGGTGTGATAATTAGAATAGTTAATCATGATGAATTAAGGTTGAAAAAGGATAAGAAAAGTTAAAATTCTTCGAGCAAGATAGTACAAGGTGAAGCAAAGCCGAGTAATGTGGAGGAAGGTGGAGTAGAGAGGAGCAAAATTGAGAAACATGGAGCATGGTGGAGACAGCTTATGCAATGTGGAGCAAGGGTCACCAAGGTGGTTCTAGATTAAGCATGAAAGACTTAGGCGAGTAAGGGCAAGGAAGATGAATAATGTTGTGCATGGTGGAGAAAGCTGGAGCAAGATGGAGCAAGGTGGATCAGTCAAAAGATTTTTGGAGCACGTTCAATCGAGATGGATTGAGGTGGAGCAAGTTGGAGCACTTTGGAACAAGCTATAGAATTGTGAAGCATGGTGAAGCAAGGTTATCGAAGATGGAGAATGATGGAGTATATTGTGATGTGGATTGCGAGGTGAAGTGAGATGGAGAAAGGTGCAGCAAAGTGGACAAGTGTGGAATAAGGTTGAGAAAGTGGAGCAAGGTGAACAATTGTGAAAATCATGGATCAAGGCGCATCTAGGAAGAGAAAGTTGAATCGAGAAAGAACACAGTGGAGCAAGGTGGATCAATTTGGAATAGGGTGGAACAAGACTTGCAAAATGTGGAGAGGCAGAGCAAGTGAGGAAAGGTCGTCATGTTGTAGGAAGGTGGATCAGAAAGAATAATTCAAAGCAATTTGAAGCAAGATGGAGAAGTATGGAACAAATTCAAGAAAGGTACACAATGGCTTAACACAACGTACCAAGGTGGAGCAAGGTGGAGCAAGATAGAGCAAGAAAAAGGAAGCCGACGAATAAGCATGGAAAAGCAAGTTAGAAATTTTTTGAGCAAGGTGAAGCACTATGGAACAAGATGGAACACGATGGATTAAGTTGGGGAAACACAGGGAAAAGTAGAGAATGGTGAATCGTGGTGCAGGGTAGATCAAGGTGGAGCAAGATGGAAAAACAAAAGTGAAGAGACGTGGACTAATGAGAAGTAAGGGGAGGTGAGGGAAAAATTCAGAGTGATGTAGAGAAAATTGGAGCAAGGGGAGGCAAAGGTAAATGCCGTGGAGAAAGGTGGGTAAACATGGAGAAAAATGGAGCAAGGTGGAGTACGGTACACAAAATTGGTTGGGATGGCATGCCAATGGGTCCGAGTTCATCTTACTCAGGCAGTGCAAGACACAATGTTTTCCTCCTACTATTTGAACATGTTATTCTTTGACCCTTACAATGGCTTGATGATCCCCATGGAATTATATGCCACTTGAATTTTCCATGACACTCCAAACTTCTAAGGCTCCACCAGGAAATGGGATCCTACATGGCACAGGTCATCTATCCCATAATGCACACACCTTGTGGCAGCCATTGTTGCTATTCAGGTTTGAGTCAGAGTGATAACTTAATTCGGAGTAGCATCCTTAGCCCCCATGGCATGACTCAGAAGACTGGCACTGAGCTCTACGCTCAATCTATCAAACTAGTAGACCCATCTCAGTGGCTTTCTACCTTCTGCACTAGACCTGTGTGAAGGATCATGCAGCCTGGGCCACAGCAAAGTTGTAGCCCATCCTCTGGGCAAGAGTGCCACATGAGTAACATGGGCATTAGATCTCTATCCACCATCTTCCCTTCCCACATCATAGGAG
>SZWC01016260.1:1271-16137 GCA_023375785.1 Penium margaritaceum
TCTCCGCCTCCCACAAACTCCATTTTGAGAGGTCGACTAGCCATCGAACGAGGGCTCAGACTGAAAAACACAAGGCAGTGCCCTCCATAAGCTTCAATTTGGGTATCAAGAATACCTTAGAAAAACTGACCGAGTGTAACAAATGTCGGGACAGTCTCTTCTCAACAACGGTTCAGGTACTGTACCAAACCAACTTGGCCAATGGCTCCTAGTCCTCCGATTGTTGGAGTACCGTCAAGTTATTCCTTAATAATGTGTCGTCTGACACCTATGACTAGCTTGCAAAATAACAAGACAATGGCTTATTGTCTTGCTTATAAGCAAGAAAATATCCATTTTCTTGCTTTCTTGTCCTATTGTTTTGTGTATATGTGGAAGATGTTCATTACCTCTAAGTTAACCTAGAGCAGTTCTCTTCATCCCTTTTTCCTTTGGTTCCACGGCCCTCACCATCGTGTATCTTCTCTACCCCTCTTCACTCGCTTACTTTTTCCCATCCAATCTCTTGGCATTCTCTTGTAGCTGCTTGCTAGATCACTCTCACTTGTTTGCTTAACTGTGTTCATCTTTGCAAGGTGTCCTCTTCTGCCTCTGCCTTCTCTCGGCGTGCCTTCCGTCTACCTTCTACTCTACCATCTACGTTGCTTCTTGTGTTTGGTCCTCTACATTTCTGACTAATTTCTTGCCCCTTACATCTATGTCTTTGCTTTTATTATGCACTCATTCTTCCACATTTTCCATTGCTTCTGCTCACTTCTGATGATATCTGGAATAGTTTGTGTCCAAACTCATATGACAGGGAGCAAAAGTGCATGAGGGCCAGGGGAAAGGTCGCCACTCTCTCCCCTGATCCTCAGCCTACCTACTCTACTGCTATCTACTTCGTGCCTCTGTCCTGGGTCAGGAGAGAGGGTAATCCCATGCCTCCCCTGCCCGTGGTACCTGTGTTCTGACAAGAGGATGCGAAGCAATTGCATATATTCCGAAGGGGTTTGCTCAATATCATACAGTGGCTCAAGTGAGCGAGCAACAGCGAGCGAGCGGCAGAAATGCCAGTGTGGCACCTCGGAGCGAAGCGACGCTAAGCTGTCCGGTCGATCATCGACCGAGGCGTCTGCTGAAGACTCCGTCGAGCATGGACACTTAGCGCAAGACAGGAGGAACCAGACTATCACCACTTGTAATTTTTCAGCACTAGGCAGCAACTAGACTATTTAGTAGTTTGCTTTTTACTCTGTCATTTCTTAATGTAATGGAGTGATCCTTTCACCATTCATTCATCTGGACTCTCCTCTATTGTTCCAGCTCTCTTTCAAAAGCAAGTCAGGCTTGCGGTGCAAGTGACTATGACTGATGTGTGACGTGGTGTCAAATCAGGACTCTCACACATAGGAGCAGAAGCAATTCAAGCAGAAGCAGATTCAACTGACCTGTCAAGCATTCAAGACCCTGGGGATTCTAGTTTTCAACACGTGGTATCAGAGCAGGGTGCTAAGAACAGGTCGATCCGATTTTTTGAAGGACTCTACGACTCATGAAGAAGCTCTGAACAGTCACAAAGTTTCCGCTTTGAGCAGCATCACGTGAAAGGATGCCAGCATGGCGTCATTCAATGGAGAACAGTTCAAGTTCCAACCTTTTGATGGAGAAGATTACCACAAGTTCACATTCAACATCAAGTTGGTCCTATTGAACAAGGGACTATGGGGTGTGGTTTCGGATCCACCCACAGAGACACTCGATGCAGCAGCGACTGCAGAAGCGAAAGTCCTATGGCAACGCAGGTGCGACCAAGCTTTCTCAATCATAGCCCTACATGTTACAGAACGGCTCAAGTTTCAGATCTGTGATAAGAACGACACCTTGGACCCAACAGTGGCCTGGAAGGCACTAAAACGAAGATACGAAAAAGTAAGTGACCTGGAGCTCAGCATCCTACTCAACGAGTTCCATCAACAAAAAATGGCTGAAGGCACTCGACTCGAAGATCAAATCACCTACATCAAGACCCTTGGCAGCCGCATCACTGGTACGGGAGAACCCATCTCAGAAAGGGTCCTGATTCTCACACTATTCAGTGGTCTGCCAGGCAGATTTGAACAAACGATCTAGAGGCTTCTCACATTTCAAGACCAAGGACGTGCATTTGATGATCGACTAAAGGCCCTAGAAGCGGCCAATGCTGGGAATGCTCAAGCGGGCGAAGCCGCACCAGCCAGAGCAGCTGCTAATACGTCTCCATACAAGCTGACCATGGACAAGGCCTGTGAAGCCTTGATGCATGCTGAAGTTAAGCTTATCAAAGAAGCAGGAAGTGATTCTGCACTGTACGCCGCCCTACAAAACCAACGGCAGAAGAAGTATGAAGCATATGGCAATGGAAAAAGCTACGGCCAAGGTCGACTGGCATCCTCCCCTGGGCATGTAACTCAATCCACCTATCAGCACCAGGAACTGCTACCCTTTAATCCAGACAACTTGCGAAGTCAAGGACAACAGCAACAACAACCCTTTGATGCAAACCGGTTTGCCAATGTAACATGTTACAAATGTGGCAAGAAAGGACACACCTTCAGAGTGTGCTCACTTCCACGCCGTGGTTCTCCACAACAGCAACATGCCCTTCTCACATCTGTTGCAGAAGATGTCAAGGAAGCCGTAATGACCAAACTTGCTGAAATTGTTGCTCCACAGTTTTATTCAGGTGAATCAACTCCAGAACAAAAAGCCACAGATCTCTCAGCCACCCGACCAGCTGGTGTAGATCAATATCATCCTCCTGAGCAGTTCAAGAATGAAGTACAACATGACCACAGTCATCTCGTCTTGGAAGAGATGGCATTCTGCTCCATTGATAGTGCATTCATCATCGCTACTGGGGTCTTGGCCTGGATAATTGACTCAGGCTGTACAAGACATATGACATGCCACAAGACCTGGTTTATTGACTAAAAAGACTTGGCAGCACCAAAAGCAGTCCGCATCGGAGATGGACGCATTATCCCTGCCATTGGCATTGGTACTGTCAGAGTGGCCATTGAACTAGAGGGCAAAACAACTGTTCGGCTATTCAAGGAGACTCTCTATGTTCCTGATTTGGCTGCCAACTTGCTGTCAGTCACAAGGCTCTGGCTTTGATTCCATTGTCACAACGACAATGGACTCAAATTGACTTTTGACGTCGACAAAAACTGCAGAGTGTACACAACAGATGGAAAGACAACTGCTATTGCCCGACGTCAAGGACATTTGACAGTGTTGGATACAAAACCTCTGCCTCCACTTCCACAAGCAGATGAAGAACCTGAGATGGCCTTTGCCGCTGCCAACACTCCTACTCTGGTTGCTGAAGTTCCAGTCACCAACACAACGCCACCACATCCACGGCTTCTCTATGGCACCAAAGACTGGGCCACGTTGGCTATCAGACCCTCCACAACATGTCAGCAAAAGAACTTTTACACGATCTTCCCAAGATCTGCCTCCCTACCTCCACCAATCCTTGCACTGGTTGCCTCTCCGGCAAGCAAACTCAAGAATCATTTCCCTCCTACGGTGAAGCCTCCACATCTCAACCTCTTGAACTTCTTCACATGGATATCTGCTACCTAAAATAGAAATCCATGCAAGAGAAGAGCTATTTCTTGGTCATCCTTGATGACTTCACTCACTACGTGTGGGTAAAGTTCCTTCGCTACAAATCAGAGGCTCCTGACATCATCATCTCCTAGATCCGAGAGATTGAGAACCAGAACGATAATTCCGTCAAAAAGGTGAGGACAGACAATGGCGGTGTGTTCGTCAACGCAGTCCTGAAACGTTACTACCACAGCAAAGGGATCATCCACCAAACGACGGTGCCATATACACCTCAACAAAATAGCAAAGCCGAGAGGATGAACCGCACCCTGCTCGACCATGCACGCACCATGCTCCATACAGCCGGCTTCTCCACTAAGTTTTGGGCTGAGGCAATTTCCACCGCGGCTTACATCACCAACCGCCTGCCGACAAAGGGGCTCCCATCAGGATGTGGAACGCCCTATGAAGCATGGGTGGGACACCGCCGGAACGTCAGCTACTTCCGGATTTTTGGGTGCACTGCATACGCCTGGATTTGTCCAAAAGAAAGAACAAAACTGAGTGCTCACAACAGGAAGGCCTTCCTCCTGGGATATGAAGAAGGAGGTAACTCCTATCGCCTCTGGGATAACACTAAAAAGCGTGTGTTCCGCAGCCGCAGTGTCACCTTTGATGAATCATTTCAGGACAGGTCCATCTCCAACACCTTACCACAGCTCACTCCTCTCTCCTTGCTGGATGACGATGGCGACATTGCCAAAACACTGCAGAAGTTCTCGGTTGACCCTACAATTGATGAGCATGAAGGTGTCTTGCCTCCCATCGTCCTCGCAGAACACAAACGTTCCTCTTCAGCTGTCCCACTTGTGCAGCTCCTCTCTCAACAATCGCTCCCTCCAGCCGCTCCTGCTGTACAACCAGTCCCCTTACGGCGCTCTGCCCACATCGCGCAACAGCAAAAGGCCCTTCACTATGCCGATGCCTCCAGCACAGCTGACTTCCCTGACGTTGCACTTGTAACCCAGGTGCTTGATCCCACCAGCTACAAAGATGCTATGAGCAGGCCCGAGTCTGCTCAGTGGCATGCTGCTACAGTCGAAGAATTTGAACAACTGCAAAAACAGAACACCTGGACACTTTTTCCAAGCCTAGCTAATGCTCCCGTGGTCACGTGCAGATGGGTTTTCAAATGGAATCTGGATGCTAACGGTGACCCGTGCAGGTACAAAGCCCGCTTGGTCGCTCACGGATACAGTCAAGTTCTGGGTGTCAACTACAGTGATACCTTCGCCCCGGTCGCCAAGTACTCCTCCATGCGCGTGGTCCTTGCCCTGGCTGCATCTAAGGGCTGGAACCTCCATCAAATGGATGTGAAGTCTGTGTTTTTCAACGGGGACCTCGACGAAACTGTTTACATGACTCAGCCCAAAGGATTCCTTGAGCAGGGGGGGGGGGGGGGGATCTTGTTTGCCTTCTCAACAAATCCTTGTACGGGCTGAAGCAAGCTCCCCGGCAATGGAACAAGAAAATCCACGACTTATTCCTAAATCAACATCTCCAACGCCTGCACTCTGACCACTCTCTGTACTTCTGACATGGTCCATTACCCCTCGGCGTGATTCTCTACGTCGACGATCTCATCATCTTCGGACCCTCTCCTCCGGTCATCTCCACCTTCAAACAACAAATGGCCCTGACTTTTGAGATGGCAGATATGGGCCAACTGACCTACTACCTCGGGATTCACGTAACTCATGACATGCTTTCCCCATAGGTTCTCCTAGCCCAAACCTCATACGTTTAATGCATGGCTGACAAATTCAATTTGGGCGAGTCTACTCCGGTCTCCACACCTCTGGTGTCGAACCATGGCCTCACTAAGCCACCAACACCCGCCATGCTGGCCTCCCCAGCTGAAGCGCAACTGTTTCCAAGCATGGTTGGATTGTTGATGTACGCATCTGTCGGGACACGTCCTGATCTCTCGTATGCAGTCTGGATTCTCAGCCAAGGATGCAAAGCACTGACAAAGGATCATATCACAGCTGCCAAGCGTTGCATCCGTTATCTCCGCGGGACATCCACAATTTCCATCCGCTACACAAAAACATCAGGACCTCTCCTGACCGGTTTCTGCGATGCAGATCTCTCCGGGGATCAGACGAACAACAGGTCTACCTCTGGATACGTCTTCAAGATCAACGGAGGACCTGTCTCATGGCGCCCAAAGAAACAATCCGTGGTTGCCCTGTCTTCCACAGAGGCTGAATACTTCTCACAGAGTGAGTGTACCCGTGAAGCAGTATGACTGCGTATGCTCCTCGGAGAGCAGGGATCTGACCAGCTAGAACCAATCACTTTCTTCTGCGACAATCAAAGTGCAATCGCACTAGCAGAAGACCCTGTCCTGCATGACATAACCAAGCATGTGAAAAGGCAGTTTCACTATGTAAGGGATGCTTTCGCAGAAGGTGAAGTCGACATGGTGTACATCAAAACAAAACAACAGGAGGCTGACATCCTCACAAAGTCACTTGATGTCAAGAAACATACAGAACTATGTGAGCGCATGGGACTCCTTAAAGGCTGATCTGCTCATCACGCGACTGCGTGATCTGCCAGGCTGTGTCACCTGTTGTTAGCGAGGACCGCACCGCTGTGGCCTGCGCACCATTGACTCATTGACCGCACTGCACTGTGCATCGATTGCTTGACTGATCACCTGATTGACTGCGAGAGTGAGAGGGGCAGTGGGGAACCTGTACCCGTGGTCCATCTTTCGGATACATAGAGTGAGGAATGAGAGGAAAGGCACAGGTCCAACAGCTCTTCCTCTCAGATCTCTAAAACCACATTGCTTATCGCTACCCGCCTACTCCTTGAACTTTACTCACGAACCTGCAAATTGAGTAAAACCAAAAGGAAGGGGGGACATTAACTCTGGTATGACAAGAAATCAAAGCAGACGTGGATTGAGACACTATGTTGTGGCTGTCAAATGAGATTGGACCAAAAAGGGGGTAATGATGATATCTGGCATAGTTTGTGTCCAAACTCATATGACAGGGAGAAAAAGTGCATGAGGACCAGGGTAGAGGTCGCCACTCTCTCCCCTGACCCTCTGCCTACCTATTCTACTGCTATCTACTTCGTGTCTCTGTCCTGGGTCAGGAGAGAGGGTAATCCCATGCCTCCCCTGCCCGTGGCACCTGTGTTCTGACAAGAGGATGCGAAGCAGTTGCATATATTCCGAAGGGGTTTGCTCAATATCATACAGTGGCTCGAGTGAGCGAGCAGCAGCGAGCGAGCGGCAGAAATGCCAGCGTGGCACCTCGGAGCGAAGCGACGCTAAGCTGTCCGGTTGATCATCGACCGAGGCGTCTGCTGAAGACTCCGTCGAGCGCAGACACTTAGCGCAAGACAGGAGGAACTAGACTATCACCACTTGTATTTTTTCAGCACTAGGAAGCAACTAGACTATTTAGTAGTTTTCTTTGTACTCTGTCATTTCTTAATGTAATGGAGTGATCCTTTCACCATTCATTCGTCTGGACTCTCCTCTATTGTTCCAGCTCTCTTTGGCAAGCAATTCAGGCTTGCGGTGCAAGTGACTATGACTGATGTGTGACGTGGTGTCAAATCAGGACTCTCACACATAGGAGCAGAAGCAATTCAAGCAGAAGCAGATTCAAATGACCTGTCAAGAATTCAAGACCCTGGGGATTCTATTTTTCAACAAATTCTGCTCCCGCTTATCCCGTGCATCTACTTCTTCTGAAATGTTGGCCTATTGGTGTCTTTGGTATCAACATGTGGGTATTGTCGTATGTAGTGATGTGAACTGCTCCCCTAGGCTATGCACATACTGCCGGACATGGAGGGTGCGTTGTCAATGATGCGGCTCAAGCTCTTTTCCTAGATAGGAACAAACAAGGTTTAAGTCTTTCATTTCTTAAGTGAACTGTAGTAGAGTCTTCACTTCCGCATTGCTTTAGGGCTTCGCAAAAAAACGAGAAAGAAATTGACATGGAAGGCAATGGTGATCAGTGCACACTCAAGAAATCACATTTGAAACAAGACAGAAATTTACACCTTCTACCTATCTGCAAAACAACACAATAGAAATATGTATTTTCAACAGAAGAATTATTAACAGATCAATCTGATGTCAAGAATAATATATTTTGTTTCAAACAAATGGAAATTTAGTTTTTTTATTGAATTCAACAAACTATACTTGACCTGTAATATTGCAGGTCTTGTAAGAAAACTAGAGTCAATGTAATATGTCATGGGGAAGCCTGTCGCTCGAGGAGCAGCTTGAATGTTGCTTCAGCAGAAGTCAGACTTCTGTACACCTGGCAGCTTGAATATTATTGGAGGGGCAGTTTGACCACTGCTTGAGGGACATATTTGCCAAAAAAGTCATCCTTATTCATGTTCTCCATTCATGTGCATTATTTTTTTTTTGTTTCTCCATGAAGTCACCACTGACATGTGCACCACATAAGACATAACTTCTGTCACATTACAGGCAACAATCTTAAGCAACTGAAATTATCTAAAGAAAAATTATCTTACAACAATAAACACTTCAAAATGATTCATCTTACTTAACGAGCTATCAGATAGATGTCCACTGATGGCCAAAGGGTGTTGTACCTTTATCCAATATAGATTCGTTATTTTATTGTCTTCGCTTTCCATCAGGTACATTACCCTGATAGACTTTCCTAGTACACTCTTGACTTGGGAGGAGGGGTGAGGGCATACCAACATTGCACAGAAAATAACGTACATGAAAAATTCGCACAGGAAACAAGGCATGTACCAACACTGCACTGAAATTGATACACGTGCCAACATCGTGCAGAAAATACGCGAGGAACCCAGAAAACCAAAAAAAAAAAACCAAACATTCATGTTGGTGCCACATACCATGTGGCATGGAAGCATGACTTGATTATTGTCGTTCACAGTGGATCAGCCGGATGAGGATTTGCACTTCTTTCCATGTCAGGTTGGTGTCACATGCTGCGATTGAGCATGGAAAACGGAGTGGGCGGCTGGTTAAGCCTTGTTATGGATGCTGGGTAATGGATGCTCTTCTTCCACATGGTGGGGGAATGATTGCATTTGTTCCGAGGGCAGGGTGGAGGGTTACTTTGTGTACACGAGGTAGGTAGATAAGAGTCACATTTTGCGTTTTTGGCTATCTGAGCCATTTCGCCCTAAAACAACATTGGTTTTTGCGGAGAGAAAGTTCAAGCATGTTTCCAATTTCAGAATAGCATACATCAGTGCATGAACTTTTTGTTTAATACAATGCATTCTCCAATGACACATCAGCGAAAGAATGGACAAATTTTGGGGAGGGGGATGGGAGTTGCAATAGTGTGCGTGTCATTGTATCTTCTTCATGCTAAGTGCAATGAGAGTTTTGGAGTTCACTATGTGTGACATTGTATAGGATTAAAAAGTAGTGATGCAATTTGTGGTTGATGTCATTCAATGAATGACTCCAGCAAGTTTTCTGAAGGTAGTACAAACATTTTGTTCACGACTGAAGTTCAGAGCAGTCACTGGAGTTGTCTGACACTTGACAGAAAGAATTGATCAGTCAAAGGGTCCATGCTATCACGAACAGCTAGTGATTACAGTAAATGCTGATAGAAGATACCTTAACAATGGTTCTATGAGGCCGGTGGCCATGAAGGTATAATTGAAAAAGAATATAAAATAAACAATGTTTGCACAGGAGTTTCCGTATACAATTCCGACGAGAAAAACCGGAATAACTCAGTGTGGCAAAGCATTGTTCGTGCAGAGGAGCACACACAAGGCATGCAGCCTCAAACTGGCAGCAGCTTATGCAACAGCCTTGTTGCCATCATCAGTATTGCCAGCCTCATTAGTCTCATTGGCCTCAACCAGGTGCAAGAACCGGCATCTCTTATGAGGATTTTGCAAATGGTCTCCAGGAAACACTGTTGTAATCCTAGTTCCAACGTGGCCTGACCGGTCCATAGTTTCATGGCTTTGTTTTTGCAACAAACATGAGACTTCAGCATGCACTTTTTGGTCTCTGTATGTCGTGAGATGGGTACTTTATTGAAGAAAACAATGGAGTTTGCATTGTATTCTGGACATGCACATGATCTGAAGCTACTTTTCAGCAATCCAATGCACCAAACAACACGCGATTCAGTGAACTGTAGCTCCCCCTACGTCCGCTGAGGCATGGTACATCAGCCACTCAGTGGCATTCGTAGTGCCTGCTTGCCGAGGCACCTTCACACATGAAGGACCCATCAGAGTGCCTTTCTTGCGGCACAAGTGTCCTGACATGTTCTGGTGGTTCCCCCTGAATTCTTGGGAAGTGTTCAGTGAAGTGAATTATTGAGTTTGGTGATGGTATTTTACTTGATTCTAATCCTATCCGCGGACCTGCACTCAGAATCTGAACAAGTTCTTGAGTAGAAAACCCTACAAGTGAGGTGCCCACCCCAAGAAAGAAATCTGGCCAATTCCCTCAATAACATGTTGCACTTCTGATCTGAACAAAATTCAACTGGTTGAGCCTTCCACCAAATTTCACCTGGAGACAGATTTTGGAAATATCCTTTAGAAACAGTGTGTACTTCTCATCCGGAGAATTTTTCCGGAATGGCTGCGAGTAACAAAATGTCTACAAGACTTCAGCTTTGTACTTTTCCACCTCACCAGTATTAGTTAGCTTGTTCTTGAAGAGCCACTTGAGATAAATGACCTTGGCATCTTGTGGCTGCTCGATGAGCAAGGTATAGTTAATCAACCGAAATTCATACACTCCAAAAGCAGTGTATCAAGAAGTGTATTCCTATATTAATGGGTTTATCAATGATCATAAACATGAATGCATGTCACTAGAGCCCACATATGCATTTCTTGTCAAACATGAAAAGAGTCAAGGTGTTTTTACAAAACAGAGAAAATTTGGTGAATGATGAATGTTCACTTTTCTGTTCACTTCCCAATTCACTTTTGTGTACACATTTTTGAGGGTGAGGTGATTGGTTATATATGCGATGAGCTGCCACATGTCCATTCCAAACTAGACGCCAGCTCTGACCTCACAGCGGCTTCCCATGGCTCCCCCTCAGTCTGTGCAAGTGCTTCTTGCATGGTGGTTGCTTCTATTGATGCGCTTTTCATACTGTGTACTATCCCAACCCATCAACTTGCGCCTGTGTCAAATCGCTTTCTAGATTGCTGGTTCCTTTTGTTGAATTGCGCCTACATGTGGTAGTTTTCTTGGCGCTATATCATTGCTTCGTTGCACACCACTAACTATGCCCGATCTTTCAAAAGATCTACCGAATGTCTTATGGAGAGTTTCCCTTGGACAGGGGATGCACACTCTCAATGAAGTGTGCATCCCAACATCTTATTGCCTCATCCTTGGGATGTTTTGAGTTGATCTCTAGCTTAGCTTCATTGTTGTCTTTTGCTTATTTGTATCAATCTCTCCATCTGGTACACAGTCGTATCCTCAATTTTGGCCTTTTCTGGCTCCTTCTTTTTGTGAAGGAGCTGGAATTAGCCCTCACATAGAGAGCTGTCACCACGCTCACGATGTTGCTGCTGCTGCTTTATGTCTTTTGCTTGTGAAACTCGACAACATGGCTAGAAATGACATGATGGCTAGGAGATACACCTTGTGTGCGCTCTCATAGTTGAGGAAGAGGTACGATCATATTTTTTCTCTAGCTTGCTGTCCTGCTGTTTTGCTTCTGACACCATCTTGTGCACCTTGTACCTCAAAACTTTCAGGCGTGTCACACTTGGCTTGCACCTTCTCCAAAACCTTCTAGGGTAACTTCAACTTTTTCTTGCAACTAGTCTACCTCTCCACTAATGCAATGCACTCATTTCACGGGTCCTAAACCTTGCCTTTCTTCTTCATGAAATACATGTGGAGGTGTCCCTTCCCCTTTTTTGAGGAAGGGGTGACAAAATGACATGTGCTGTTCCTTGATACCATTTTGAATGGTTTACATGCATTACTGTGCACGACCTCCACTAGGTCTGAGGTGCAATCTTCATCCTTGTTGAGGGTTTGAAAACCACTCAACAAGGACACATACAAACTAAAATGCAAGGCACGCACTCCTAATGAATCTTTGAATCTGCCACTGTATCCTGCATCTTTGAATTTTCCACCCTCCATGGACAGTGATATGGGGAGCCACACTGTCAGATAGGGTCATGAGGAGGACCATCACCTGCAGTTGCTTATCAATATCCCACCGAATTCATTGCACGATGAGATGAGAGGCTCGACATGCTGCATGAAGGTAATAACAATGTCTCCATCCTAGATTCTCACTGGCAGGAGTCACTTTATTGTAGAACTTTTTTCACAAGAAACATGGACTGATAAATGGAGGAGAGCTTCTTCCGTTCCTTGGTTGCCAATATTGAGGCCAAGACATGGCTTGGCTGAGTTTAGACTCTGAAGGATACCAGGAGAATGAACACCTCCATGACCGTCTTTGCAAAGGCTTGCTTTTGTGGTTCTGTTCTCGTTCTTGTCAAGAATCTCCGCACCCTTCATCAGGTCCACCAGCACAAAGCTTGTTCCTGCGAACTGCTGGATGGGCTGCCACATTTTTCTATAGCTATCCTGTTGCCTTTGCTGCTCGCCTTCTGCCCCATCTGAACTGTGTTCTACTACAACGTAGTCTCAGAATACGTCAGCAATGCTGCTTGAGACAACAACCCCATCCACTGCCAAAGTTATGAATGGCACAAGGATTGGTCAGGGCTGTGTGCCCACATCTTTCTGTTAGAAACGTGGTCACATGATGGCCGGGCCGGTCCTTAGGTTCATGGACTTTCTTTTGAGAATGTTTGCGACTTAAGAACGGATTTTTACGCGAGTTTTGGGACATGGGAAAAATGGCGTACTTATAGTGCCATCCTCGAGCTTTCCATTGCACTAAATCACGTATAATCTTTCCTCCTATGTTTGCCGAGGCGCAGCACAGCAATTGAGTTGCTCCGTTTCTGATGCTTGTGGTGCCCATTTTTTGAGGCGCCTTCACACATCAAGGACCCATCAAACGACCTTTCCAGAATCCCTGCACGTTGTTACATGTTGCTCTCCTATGACCATATGAGCTCTTCAAACAACTTAAAGGAGCCTAAAAAATCGCACACACACACACATACACACACACACACACACACACACACACACACACACACACACACACACACAGAGAGAGAGAGAGAGAGAGAGAGAGAGAGAGAGAGAGAGAGAGAGAGAGAGAGAGAGAGAGCGAGAGAGAGAGAGAGCGAGAGAGAGAGAGAGCGAGAGAGAGAGAGAGCGAGAGAGAGAGAGAGCAGATCTTCATAGCGTTGTTTGCCAGGTGCTCCTTGTATCAAACTACAGCATTATGTATCTGAGAATATGTGGGGATTACCTCTCATTCTGCAGGAAATGCCCTGGTCATGCCATCGCATGGAAGCTGTGGAAAGAATAGTCGCTTGCGTGTGACTTGTTACATTTCGATTAGAGTGCAACGATAAGCGCTGAAGGCCTAATTTTGTTTTCTTCCTCCACCCATCGCCATTAGAAATCATGTTTGCATCTCACGGAGGAACTACCAAAGAAGTAATGTGTAATGGAATCTAGATACTGCAATGGGTTACTGCAAGTGGAAAGTGGGATTTGTGGAGAATGTTGTAAAAGCTGAGCATGTGGGATTGAGTATCCTTTACCCTGTTATGTGCTTTTGTATTCTTGTGGTGAGTATGTCAGGTTGAAGTGTTGCTTACCAGTTAAGGTCATATCATAAGACCTTGACTGGAAAGCAATACCGAAAGGCCGTGTGTGATTTGTGGGGAGCATGTTTAATTTCTGGTAGGCAACCGTTCTGTACTGAAATCGAAGAATATCATGGGGAGAAAGTTGGGAAATACATAGGGAGGTAACCCAATGTATGATCCATTGTAATCTGTTATTCCCAGCCCTTGCACAAGCCCTCTGGAAGACGACTTTGAATCCATTTCTGAGGGAAGTGCCATCAATGTGCTGCGTGCCTCAGCAGTTGTTGCAGACTGCTGGCACACATTCAGTTGTTGACGCCATGGTGTATGAATTGCCATTTGCATAGACCAGCTTTGTGCTGCAGACTCTCCGTGCAAAAACCGTCGCATATGTCACGGAGACAGTCTGGCCTCCGTAGATCTGGATGTTGCCATTGGTACCCTGGTTGAAGGCCATCTTGCAGTAAGCGTACAGGTCAGTCTGGTCATAAACGTACTGGAAGAGCGTCGGACCCAGCTGGTACTGAGTTGGGTTGGGGTTGGGGTTGGAGGTGCCGTACGGTGCAGCTTCATTTTGGAAGTCCACACAGTTTCCAAAGATGGCAGGGCTGACAAGGTTGTAGCCGCAGTTGTTGGTGAAGGTCATGTTATACACGCTGTTGCCAAGCAAATCCCAAGGGCCAAGGTAGTCATATGCGATGTAGATCTCGTTTTTGCCACAGTCTGCAATGGCAACACCATCCCATCGTCAAGTAGGCATTTGGGTACATGTAATGGGACCCTTTGCAGGCGAGTGAAATCAGGGGTACAATTTCCAGGCAGGGTGGAGGAGGACATCTAAGGAGAAGACAAACCTGTCTGGCATATACAGTGAGATGTGCTTGGGACGTGAAATGTACATCATCCCTAAAGTTGATGAAGCGGTGATGTAGGTGTTGAAGGCGCAAAGCAGCCTTTCCAAGACACATGCAAAGCAAGACCAAGGACGAGGGTACGAGGCTCTTCTCTCTCCAGTAGGAGGGAGAAGAGCTACTGAAGTATAGTGAAGGCGAGGAAATACCTTCAGATAAACTAGAACCCGCTGGCAAGTGAAAAGCAGACATTGCATTGTGTGACGGCTCCACTCACTTGACCACACGAGGTCCTTGCGTCGGTGCAGAGGTGCATCGTGAACCTGGATGCCAAGGATCCCCTGTTGGCGCTGCTCTTCCGTTGGCTTCACAGCGCCTCTGAGCAGTCGCCTCACACGCTCCACCGTCTGCTTAGCACTGACAGCGCGGCTGGCATCCTCCATTTCAGAGGGAAGGGTTGCGGTGGATGTTGTCGCGCCAGTTGCAGATTCAGCGTGAGTGACATGGGTCAGCAGGAGTGGCGAGAGCACCACGAGGACAAGCAGAGCCATGTTTGCAGCGCACTGATTAGATGGAGCCACCGGAGAGGCGATGGAACACAATTTTTCTCCAAAGCGGAG
>SZWC01016260.1:49994-60639 GCA_023375785.1 Penium margaritaceum
CGGGGCCTCCGGTGTGGGTTTCATCGAGATTATCACACCTGGCAGTAGTGTACGGCTACGTCTACGCGCCGCATTTTACGCCACGCATTTTTGACGGGCCATTTTCGAGAACGGAATTGTTGCGCCGGGGCCGTATGCGTTCACTCGGTGCGTGGCTACGCTCACAGCTGCCGGCGCGCTCCCGGGGCCTCCGGTGTGGGTTTCATCAAGATTATCGCACCTGGCAGTAGTGTATGGCTATGTCTACGCGCCGCATTTTACGCCACGCATTTCTGATGGGCCATTTGCGAGAACGGAAGTGTTGCGCCGGGGCCATACGCGTTCACTCGGTGCGTGGCTGCGCTCACAGCTGCCGGCGCGCTCTCGGGGCCTCCGGTGTGGGTTTCATCGAGATTATCACGCCTGGCAGTAGTGTATGGCTATGTCTACGCGCCGCATTTTACGCCATGCGTTTCTGACGGGCCAATTGCGAGAACGGAATTGTTGCGTTGGGGCCGTACGCGTTCACTCGGTGCGTGGCTGCGATCACAGCTGCCGAAGCGCTCTCGGGGCCTCCGGTGTGGGTTTCATCGAGATTATCGCACCAGGCAGTCGTGTACGGCTACGTCTACGCGCCGCATTTTACGCCACGCATTTCTTATGGGCCATTTGCGAGAACGAAATTATTGCGCCGGGGCCGTACACGTTGACTCGGTGCATGGCTGCGCTCACAGCTGCCGGCGCGCTCCCGGGGCCTCCGGTGTGGGTTTCATCGAGATTATCGCACCTGGCAGTAGTGTATGGCTACGTCTACGCGCCACATTTTACACCACGCATTTCTTACAAGCCATTTGCGAGAAAGGAATCGTTGCGTCGGGGCCGTATGCGTTCACTCGGTGCGTGGCTGCGCTCACAGCTGCCGGCGCGCTCATGGGGCCTCCGGTGTGGGTTTCATCGAGATTATCGCACCTAGCAATAGTGTACGGCTATGTCTACGCGCCGCATTTTACGCCACGCATTTCTGACGGGCCATTTGCGAGAACGAAATTGTTGCGCCGGGGCTGTACGCGTTCACTCAGTGCGTGGCTGCACTCACAGCTGCCGGCGCGCTCCCGGGGCCTCCGGTGTGGGTTTCATCGAGATTATCCCACCTGACAGTAGTGTACGGCTACGTCTACGCGCCGCATTTTACGCCACGCATTTCTGACTGGCCATTTGCGAGAACGGAATTGTTGCGCCTGGGCCGTACGCGTTCACTCGGTGCGTGGCTGCGCTCACAGCTGCCGGAGCGCTCCCAGGGCCTCCGGTGTGGGTTTCATCAAGATTATTGCACCTGGAAGTAGTGTACGGCTACATCTACATGCCGCATTTTACGCCACGTATTTCTGACGAGCCAATTGCGAGAACGGAATTGTTGCGCCGGGGCTGTACGCGTTCAATAGGTGCTTGGCTGCGCTCACAGCTGCCGGCGCGCTCCCGGGGCCTCCGGTGTGGGTTTCATCGAGATTATCACACCTGGCAGTAGTGTACGGCTACGTCTACGCACCGCATTTTCTGCCACGCATTTCTGACGGGCCATTTGCGAGAACAGAATTGTTGCACCGGGGCCGTACGCGTTCACCTGGTGCGTGGCTGCGCTCACAGCTGCCGAAGCGCTCTCGGGGCCTCTTTTGTGGGTTTCATCGAGATTATCGCACCTCGAAGTAGTGTATGGCTATGTCTACGCGCCGCATTTTACGCCACGCATTTCTTATGGGCCATTTGCGAGAACGGAATTGTTGCGCCGGGGCCGTACGTGTTCACTCGTTGCGTGGCTGCGCTCACAGCTGCCGGCGCGCTCCCGGGGCCTCCGGTGTGGGTTTCATCGAGATTATCGCACCTGGCAGTAGTGTATGGCTACCTCTACGCGCCACATTTTACACCATGCATTTCTTACGAGCCATTTGCGAGAAAGGAATCGTTGCGCCGGGGCCGTACGAGTTCACTCGGTGCGTGGCTGCGCTCACAGCTGCTGGCGCACTCCCGGGGCCTCCGGTGTGGGTTTTATCAAGATTATCGCACCTGGCAGTAGTGTACGGCTACGTCTACACGCCGCATTTTACGCCACGCATTTTTGACTGGCCAATTGCGAGAACGGAATGGTTGCGCCGGGGCCGTACGCGTTCACTCGGTGCGTGGCTGCGCTCACAGCTGCCGGCGCGCTCCCGGGGCCTCCGGTGTAAGTTTCATCAAGATTATCGCACCTGGCAGTAGTGTACGGCTACGTCTACGCGCCGCATTTTACGCCACGCATTTCTGACGGGCCATTTGCGAGAACGGAATTGTTGCGCCGGAGCCGTACGCGTTCACTTGGTGCGTGGCTGCGCTCACAGCTGCCGGCGCGCTCTCGGGGCCTCCGGTGTGGGTTTCATCGAGATTATCACACCTGGCAGTAGTGTACGGCTACGTCTACGCGCCGCATTTTACGCCACGCATTTCTGACGGGCCATTTGCGAGAACGGAATTGTTGCGCCGGAGCCGTACGCGTTCACTTGGTGCGTGGCTGCGCTCACAGCTGCCGGCGCGCTCCCGGGGCCTACGGTGTGGGTTTCATCGAGATTATCGCACCTGGCAATATTGTACGGCTACGTCTACGCGCCGCATTTTACGCCAAGCATTTCTGACGGGCCATTTGCGAGAACGGAATTGTTGCACCGGGGCGGTACGCGTTCACTTGGTGCGTTGCTGCGCTCACAGCTGCCGGCACGCTCCCAGGGCCTCCGGTGTGGGTTTCATCAAGATTATCACACCTGGCAGTCGTGTACGGGTACGTCTAGCGCCGCGTTTTATGCCACGCATTTCTGACACGCCAATTGCAAGAACGGAATTGTTGCGCCGGGGCCGTACGCGTTCACTCGGTGCGTGGTTGCGCTCACAGCTGCCGGCGCGCTCCCGGGGCCTCCGGTGTGGGTTTCATCGAGATTATCGCACCTAGCAGTAGTGTACGACTATGTCTACGCGCCGCATTTTACGCCACGCATTTCTGACAGGCCATTTGCGAGAACGAAATTGTTGCGCCGGGGCTGTACGCGTTCACTTGGTGCGTGGCTGCACTCACAGCTGCCGGCGCGCTCCCGGGGCCTCCGGTGTGGGTTTCATCGAGATTATGACACCTGACAGTAGTGTACGGCTACGTCTACGCGCTGCATTTTACACCACGCATTTTTGACTGGCCAATTGCGAGAACGGAATTGTTGCGCCGGGGCCGTACGCGTTCACTCGGTGCGTGGCTGCGCTCACAGCTGCCGGCGCGCTCCTGGGGCCTCCGGTGTGGGTTTCATCGAGATTATCGCACCTGGCAGTAGTGTACGGCTACGTCTACGCGCCGCATTTTACGCCACGCATTTCTGACAGGCCATTTGCGAGAACGGAATTGTTGCGCCAGGGCCGTACGCGTTCACTCGGTGCGTGGCTGCCCTCACAGCTACCGGAGCGCTCCCGGGGCCTCCGGTGTGGGTTTCATCGAGATTATTGCACCTGGAAGTAGTGTACGGCTACGTCTACATGCCGCATTTTACGCCACGTATTTCTGACGAGCCAATTGCGAGAACGGAATTGTTTTGTCGGGGCCGTACGCGTTCAATAGGTGCTTGGCTGCGCTCACAGCTGCCGGCGCGCTCTCGGGGCCTCCGGTGTGGGTTTCATCAAGATTATCGCACCTGGCATTAGTGTTCGGCTACGTCTACACACCGCATTTTCCGCCACGCATTTCTGACGGGCCAATTGCGAGAACAGAATTGTTGCGCCAGGGACGTACACGTTCACTCGGTGCGTGGCTGCGCACACAGCTGCCGGCGCGCTCCAGGGGCCTCCGGTGTGGGTTTCATCGAGATTATCGCACCTCGCAGTAGTGTATGGCTATGTCTACGTGCCGCATTTCACGCCACGCATTTCTTACGGGCCATTTGCGAGAACGGAATTGTTGCGCCGGGGCCGTACGCGTTCACTAGTTGCGTGGCTGCGCTCACAGCTGCCGGTGCGCTCCCGAGGCCTATGGTGTGGATTTCATCGAGATTATCGCACCTGGCAGTAGTGTACAGCTACGTCTACGCGCCGCATTTTACGCCACACATTTCTGACGGGCCAATTGCGAGAACGGAATTGTTGCGCCCGGGCCGTACGCGTTCACTCGGTGCATGGCTGCGCTCACAGCTGCCGGCGCGCTCCCGGGGCCTACGGTGTGGGTTTCATCGAGATTATCGCACCTGGCAATATTGTACGGCTACCTCTACACGCCGCATTTTACGCCAAGCATTTCTGACGGGCCATTTGCGAGAACGGAATTGTTGCACCGGGGCTGTACGCGTTCACTTGGTGCGTGGCTTCGCTCACAGCTGCCGGCACGCTCCCAGGGCCTCCGGTGTGAGTTTCATCAAGATTATCACACCTGGCAGTCGTGTACGGCTACGTCTAGCGCCGCATTTTACGCCACGCATTTCTGACACGCCAATTGCAAGAACGGAATTGTTGCGCCGGGGCCGTACGTGTTCACTTGGTGCGTGGTTGCGCTCACAGCTGCCGGCGCGCTCCTGGGGCCTCCGGTGTGGGTTTCATTGAGATTATCGCACCTAACAGTAGTGTACAGCTATGTCTACGCGCCGCATTTTACGCCACGCATTTCTGACGGGCCATTTGCGAGAACAAAATTGTTGCGCCGAGGCTGTACGCATTCACTCGGTGCGTGGCTGCACTCACAGCTGCCGGCGCGCTCCCGGGGCCTCCGGTGTGGGTTTCATCGAGATTATCACACCTGACAGTAGTGTACAGCTACGTCTACGCGCCGCATTTTATGCCACGCATTTCTGACAGGCCATTTGCGAGAACGGAATTGTTGCGCCGGGGCCGTACGCGTTCACTCGGTGCGTGGTTGCGCTCACAGCTGCCGGAGTGCTCCCGGGGCCTCCAGTGTGGGTTTCATCGAGATTATTGCACCTGGAAGTAGTGTACGGCTACGTCTACATGCCGCATTTTACGCCACATATTTCTGACGAGCCAATTGCGAGAACGGAATTTTTGCGCCGGGGCCGTATGCGTTCAATAGGTGCGTGGCGGCGCTCACAGCTGCCGGCGCGCTCCCGGGGCCTCTGGTGTGGGTTTCATCGAGATTATTGCACCTGGCAGTAGTGTACGGCTACCTCTACGCGCCGCATTTTACGCCACGCATTTCTGACGGGCCAATTGCGAGAACGGAATTGTTGCGCCCGGGCCGTATGCGTTCACTCGGTGCGTGGCTGCGCTCACAGCTGCCGGCGCGCTCCCGGGGCCTACGGTGTGGGTTTCATCCAGATTATCGCACCTGGCAGTATTGTACGGCTACATCTACGCGCCGCATTTTACGCCAAGCATTTCTGACGGGCCATTTGTGAGAACGGAATTGTTGCACCAGGGCCGTACGCGTTCACTTGGTGCGTGGTTGCGCTCACAGCTGCCGGCACGCTCCCAGGGCCTCCGGTGTGGGTTTCATCAAGATTATCACACCTGGCAGTCGTGTACGGCTATGTCTAGCGCCGCATTTTACGCCACGCATTTCTGACACGCCAATTGCAAGAACAGAATTGTTACGCCGGGGCCGTACGCGTTCACTTGGTGCGTGGTTGCGCTCACAGCTGCCGGCGCGCTCCTGGGGCCTCCGGTGTGGATTTCATCAAGATTATCGCACCTAGCAGTAGTGTATGACTATGTCTACACGCCGCATATTACGCCACGCATTTCTGACGGGCCATTTGCGACAACGAAATTGTTGCGCCGGGCCGTATGCGTTCACTTGGTGCGGGGCTGCACTCACAGCTGCCAGCGCGCTCCCGGGGCCTCCGGTGTGGGTTTCATCGAGATTATCACACTTGACAGTAGTGTACGGCTACGTCTACGCGCGGCATTTTACGCCACGCATTTCTGACGGGCCAATTGCGAGAACGGAACTATTGTGCCGGGGCCGTACGCGTTCACTCGGTGCGTGGCTGCGCTCACAGCTGCCGGCACGCTCCCGGGGCCTCCGGTGTGGGTTTCATTGAGATTATCGCACCTGGCAGTAGTGTACGGCTACGTCTACGCGCCGCATTTTACGCCACGTATTTCTGACGAGCCATTTTCCAGAACGGAATTGTTGCGCCGGGGCCGTATGCGTTCACTCGGTGCGTGGCTGTGCTCACAGCTGCCGGCGCGCTCCCGGGGCCTCCGGTGTCGGTTTCATCAAGATTATCACACCTGGCAGTAGTGTATGGCTATGTTTACGCGCCGCATTTTACGCCATGCATTTCTGACGGGCCATTTGCGAGAACGGAATTGTTGCGCTTGGGCCATACGCGTTCACTCGGTGTGTGGCTGGGCTCACAGCTGCTGGCGCGCTCCCGGGGCCTCTAGTGTGGGTTTCATCGTGATTATCGTACCTGGCAGTAGTGTACGGCTACGTCTACGCGTCGCGTTTTACGCCACGCATTTATGACGGGCCATTTATGAGAACGGAATTGTTGCGCCGGGGCCGTACGCGTTCCCTCAGTGCGTGGCTGCGCTCAGAGCTGCCGGCGCGCCCCCGGGGCCTCCAGTGTGGGTTTCATCGAGATTATTGCACCTGGCAGTAGTGTATGGCTACGTCTACGTGCCGCATTTTACGCCACGCATTTTTCATGGGCCATTTGCGAGAACGGAATTATTGCGCCGGGGCCGTACGCGTGCACTCAGTGCGTGGCTGCGCTCACAGCTGCCGGCGCGCTCCCAGGGCCTACGGTGTCAATGTCCTCGAGATTATCGCACCTGGCAGTAGTGTACGGCTACGTCTACGCGCCGCATTTTACGCCACACATATCTGACGGACCAATTGCGAGAACGGAATTGTTGCGCCGGGGCCGTACGCGTTCACTCGGTGCGTGGCTGCGCTCACAGCTGCCGGCGCGCTCCCGGGGCCTACGATGTGGGTTTCATCGAGATTATCGCACCTGGCAATATTGTACGGCTACCTCTACGCGCCGCATTTTACGCCGAGTATTTCTGACGGGCCATTTGCGAGAACGGAATTGTTGCACCGGGGTCGTACGCGTTCACTTGGTGCGTGGCTGCGCTCACAGCTGCCGGCACGCTCCCAGGGCCTCCGGTGTGGGTTTCATCAAGATTATCATACCTGGCAGTCGTGTACAGCTACGTCTAGCGCCGCATTTTACGCCACCCATTTCTGACAGGCCAATTGCGAGAACGGAATTGTTGCGCCGGGGCCGTACGTGTTCACTCGGTGCGTGGTTGCGCTCACAGCTGCCGGCGCGCTCCTGGGGCCTCCGGTGTGGGTTTCATCGAGATTATCGCAGCTAGCAGTAGTGTACGGCTATTTTTATGCGCCGCATTTTACGCCACGCATTTCTGACGGGCCATTTGCGGGACCGAAATTGTTGCGCCGGGGCCGTACGCATTCACTCGGTGCGTGGCTGCACTCACAGCTGCCGGCGCGCTCCCGGGGCCTCCGGTGTGGGTTTCATCAAGATTATCACACCTGACAGTAGTGTACGGCTACGTCTACGCGCCGCATTTTACGCCATACATTTCTGATGGGCCAATTGCGAATACGGAACTGTTGTGCCGGGGCCGTACGCGTTCACTCGGTGCGTGGCTGCGCTCACAGCAGCCGGCGCGCTCCCGGGGCCTCCGGTGTGGGTTTCATTGAGATTATCGCACCTGGCATTAGTGTACGGCTACGTCTACGCGCCGCATTTTACGCCATACATTTCTGATGGGCCAATTGCGAATACGGAACTGTTGTGCCGGGGCCGTACGCGTTCACTCGGTGCGTGGCTATGCTCACAGCTGCCGGCGCGTTCCCGGGGCCTCCGGTGTGGGTTTCATCGAGATTATCGCACCTGGCAGTAGTGTATGGCTATGTCTACGCGCCGCATTTTACGCCACACATTTCTGACAGGCCATTTGCGAGAACGGAATTGTTACGCCGGGGCCATACGAGTTCACTCGGTGTGTGGCTGCGCTCACAGCTGCCGGCGCGCTCTCTAGGCCTCCGGTGTGGGTTTCATCAAGATTATCACATCTGGCAGTAGTGTACGGCTACATCTACGCGTCCCATTTTACGCCACGCATTTCTGACGTGCCAATTGCGAGAACGGAATTGTTGCGCCGGGGCCGTACGCGTTCACTCGGTGCGTGGCTGCGCTCACAGCTGCCGGCGCGCTCCCGGGGCCTCCGGTGTGGGTTTCATCAAGATTATCGCACCTGGCAGTAGTGTACGGCTACATCTATGCGCCGCATTTTACGCCATGCATTTTTGACAGGCCAATTGCGATAACGGAATTTTTGTGCCGGGGCCGTACGCGTTCACTCGGTGCATGTTTGCGCTCACAGCTGCCGGCGCGCTCCCGAGGCCTCCGGTGTGGGTTTCATCGAGATTATCGCACCTGGCAGTAGTGTACGGCTATGTCTATGCTCGGCATTTTACGCCACGTATTTCTGACGGGCCATTTGTAAGAACGGAATTGTTGCACCAGGGCCGTACGCGTTCACTCGGTGCGTGGCTGCGCTCACAGCTGCCGGCGCGCTCCCGGGGCCTCCGGTGTGGGTTTCATCGAGATTATCGCACCTGGGAGTAGTGTACGGCTATGTCTACGCGCCGCATTTTACGCCACGCATTTCTGACGGGCCAATTACGAGAACGGATTTGTTGCGCCGTGGCCATACACGTTCACTCGGTGCGTGGCTGCGCTCACAGCTGCCGGCGCGCTCCCGGGGCCTCTGGTGTGGGTTTCATCGTGATTATTGCTCCTGGCAGTAGTGTACGGCTACGTCTACGCATCGCATTTTACTCCACGCATTTATGAAGGGCCATTTGTGAGAACGGAATTGTTGCACCAGGGCCGTACGCGTTCACTCGGTATGTGGCTGCGCTCACAGCTGCCGGCGCGCTCCCGGGGCCTCCGGTGTGGGTATCATCGAGATTATTGCACCTGGCAGTAGTGTACCGCTACGTCTACGTGCCGCATTTTATGCCACGTATTTCTGACGGGCCAATTGTGAGAACGGAATTGTTGCGCCGGGGCCGTACGCGTTCACTCTGTGCGTGGCTGCGCTCACAGCTGCCGGCGCGCTCCCGGAACCTCCGCTCTGGGTTTCATCGAGATTATCGCACCTGGCAGTAGTGTACGGCTACGTCTACGCGCCGCATTTTACGCCACGCATTTCTGACGGGCCATTTGCGAGAGCGGCATTGTTGCGCCAGGGCCGTACGCGTTCACTCGGTGCGTGGCTGCGCTCACAGCTGCCGGCGCGCTCCCGGGGCCTCCGGTGTGGGTTTCATCAAGATTATCGCACCTGGCAGTAGTGAACGGCTACGTCTACGCACCGCATTTTACGCCACGCATTTCTGACAGGCCAATTGCGAGAACAGAATTGTTGCGCCGGGGCCGTACGCGTTCACTCGGTGCGTGGCTACGCTCACAGCTGCCGGCGCGCTCCCGGGGCCTCCGGTGTGGGTTTCATCGAGATTATCGTACCTGGCAGTAGTGTATGGCTAGGTCTAAGCGCCGCATTTTACGCCACGCATTTCTGACGGGCCATTTGTGAGAACAGAAGTGTTGCGCCGGGGCCGTACTGTAGCGTACGAGCCATTTTTAGGGTTAAAAATGGTCGTTTAATAATTATCGGGTACTTCGGGTACTCGAGGCTCAGGGGTCGAGGAGCCAAAGCCCGGAAAAACATAATGGGCTAGAGTCTGGTTCGACTCTAGCCTAGAAAATATCCGTGGCCGGATTCTAGGTGAAAGGAGTGCCGCGACGGAAAATCCATCGCGTCACTCCTCCTCCCTTCTAGTTGGCTGCTAGGGTCCTGTTTCCACGTGGCAGTGCCACGTGGAGCGATAGGGTATTAGGATGCATGTTTGCAAAAATGCCCTATGACGACTACGTCCATTTGTGGCGCGGTTCGTCTCAGCCAAAATGGCTGAGGCGACCATTCGCCCATCCTCCTTGGACTACACTTTCTGAGGGCCTACGTTTTGGGTTCAGAAGTTAGTCGCAAAACGGACCACGTCCGTTACATTGGCATCAGAGCCAACGCTTCCGCGAGAGAAAAAAAAAAATGAGTGTCGAACACACTCAGACGTTGGATTTCAATATCGACGGACATCGTCAGCCGATGAGGGAGTTGCGCATAAAGTATAGGAATGTTTGGACCGATTGTCCAAACGCCGCCCGATCGGCGGAGCGAGCCAGTGCTCGACGAAGCGAGCCCGTACTCTCATGAGTCGGAGAGCTCGTCGGAGAGCTCGTCGAGCCGAAAGCTTGATGAGCCCCAATGTTCCAAAAAAAAAAAGAAAACCGTTTACCTCTCCCAGCGAAACACCCCCCGTTGCCGAAGGAGCTCGCAACGGAGATCCGAGAGCAGACAGCCGGAGCCCCACAAGCCGAGCCCGATTGGCTCGGCCCGAACGCCCCGGCGGAGTGACGAGCGGGGAGCGATCCTCCCCCTCCCCCTCGCGAGCCATGGGTTGACGGCCCAAGGAGGAGGAGAGGGGACGTTCTCCCTCCTCCCCCCCTTCTGATGTGGGCCGACTGCCCACAGGGAAGGAGAGGGGGCGTCCTCCCTCTTCCCCCTCTCTCACACGGGCTGACTGCCCAAGGAGGAGAGGGACGGGAGACCCGCT
>SZWC01016261.1:18494-44756 GCA_023375785.1 Penium margaritaceum
AAAGAGAGAGAGAGAGAGAGAGAGAGAGAGAGAGAGAGGGAGGGAGAGATAACAATGAGCTCTCTCACCACTTATGTAGGGTTGTGGGAGAGACCCCATAGTGCAATAGGTAAACAGGCAAATGGTGGTTATCCACCTGTGGGGTTTAAGGAGAGCACCAAGGTTTAAGGTGTCACACATCACTAAAACCTAGACAAGAGTTGCATCCAAGACCAAGGACACAACTAAGCTATGCACTACCAACTGAAATACGACTCATGTTTTTCATGGTTCTAGCTTGTAACAAAAGGAAGTGATTTATTGTTGCCGGACAGTGGCAGATAAGGCTCGTTCTTCAAGGATGGGGCCAAATGGGGCTCATTGGTCCAAGATAGGGGTGGATGGGGCTTGTTGTTCGGAGGTCAGGGTGTATGAGGATCACGAGTGACAAAACAGGGAGAATGAATATTTTCACCATTGTTAGAAAACAAAGACGCCCTTGCTATGTTCTGCACCATCATAATTGAGTATTAAACTGTTTAACCTGAAATGACGGACTCTTGGAAAATCGTGACCAGTTAAACTACAATTCGGCTTTCAGTCACTCTTGTTAACAATTGTGTTTTGGCTGCCGTATAACACTTGGGCGTGGTTCCAAAATGAACTAAGTAGTTATGAGTTAGGGATTGCGATAGCCGCAACGTCCCGTGCACCCAGCCGTATAGCTCACGTACCAGCCGTCAAGTGTGCGATGTCTTTACGATGGCTAGAATATGTTCCCTCAAGGTCAAGGGCTAACCTTGAAGTTATGATCTGGGCACCTACAATTTCTACCTTTTTGTTTGAACTAGTAGAGTAAATGCATAGCCCCACTCCTAATGCTAAACATAGATGTTAGGTTTTTAGTGGTTTTCTGTTAATTTTTGGTTATGTGAGACCGACGACGGTGATGTTACTAACTACAGGCCAGTATTTTCACCAATTTTGGACATTTCAATTTCGAAGCTTCCAACCATCGACTGTCGGTTCGATGCGCGGCTTGGACTGTGTACGCATCGTGCAAGCTTGGTAGTGCTTGCCTATGTCCTTGTAGAAGTGCAAACAATTGCTCTTGACCATTACTTGTCACTTGTCGATTGTCAGTTACCCAAATTCAGCCCATTATGGAGTTCACTTGTTGCAACCATGTCTCGACCTCTTCTTCTGGCGATTTCCCATTGGTTGTGCAAGCTTCCACGTCGTCTCCAACAGCAGCAGGTACAAATTTCTTGCCTGTTTAGGCATGCATGAGTCAGTTTTGCTACCTCTCCCGTAAGAAAAACAAACCTGCATGACAACGTCTCCGCCTTGGGCCATTAGGCATCAAACCAATGGACATGCAGATTGGAGACTCCTCGAACAAGACACCTGTCAGAAACTTCCAACACCCATCCATAAACTTTGTGCATGTTCCATTGCCTCCACATTCAGAGAACACTGCAATGGAGCAGCAACTGGCTATTGTCGACAGGCCCTCGTGGCCCAAGAGACAAAGCCGACACCGCCAACCAAGCATGCAGTTTGAGCACAGAGATGTTCTCCACCACACCGTTGAATGTGTCGACGAAGCTGGCTGGTGGTCTCGTGAAGAATTGGTGGACCAACAAACAAGACGTGCTTATAAGAACATTGGTGTTTGACTACACCACCAAGTTTCACAAAACTCGCGGGGTGCACACACGTATGCATGCAATCCTCACCACCAAGTTAATAAAAAAACTGGCAGGCGACAAAAACCTTTCATTGGAGTAGATCAGCCATCGTTGCAACAACCTCGCAAATTCATGGTGCCTCGCGTATGACATTGTCGGTAAATTTGGCAACCAGCTTGATAGGATCTGTTGGACCATAAAATTGGATAATGCAGCTTGGGAGGCTTTGAAGAAGACGAATCCGAAGGCATCAAACTTGCAAGGGAAAAATGTACAATGGTTTGATCTTGCGACTAAACTTTGAGTTAATGATAGAGCTATTGGTGTGAATACTTTCAGCGTAGAGGGGGCTCGTGTGATCAGAGAAAAGAACAAAGAACATGTTACAAGGAATGATGACGTCCACATCATTCGCTACAAATTTCTAGACCGCCAGATTGACGAAGTCGCAAGCCTTGTGAAGATCGTTGCACGTATGGAGTGCATGATTTGAGATGATTCTCCTAAGATGCCATGGACCAAGGTAGTGCAGGAAGTCAGTGAGGACAAGTGCATGATCAACGAAAAAAAAGTTAGAGGATCTGGACATTCTGTAGCGCGATGATATGATGGGTGTGTTGTATGTACACTCGAAGGGAGCTTTGCATGCACATGTGCCAAACATCATCCTGGGTCGTGAAATTCATGCAGTCGGCCAAGATGATGATGATGATGATGATGATGATGATGATGATGATGATGATGATGATGATGATGATGATGATGATGAGGAGGAGTACGGTGAGGAGGAGGAAGCTGAAGAGTACGAGGAGTAGGATTGTGACCCGGAGATGCTTGGAAGCTGAGGTGGTGCGGAGGATGCCATGGGAGACGGTGGGTGGTTAATGGCAGCCTCGTTGCTAACAAACATTTGCAGTAGGATATGTAGTGCTTGAAGTTTATCAATCCATGACTATTTTCCGTAAACTTCATTCTCTTTGAATGTATGTTTTGGTTTCTCATGGTAAAAGTAGACATTGAGTGTTAGAAATACAATGTATTCATCATCATCATAATCAATTGTCTAAACATAGCCAGCTCCCACAGCAGAGGAGATATGATGTCTATGCGTAATTATTACTGCATCTTCAGGTTGTCGTCCTACTCATTTCACACGACGTGGCACATGCTCACTTCCATCATCACCAGTATGCTCTGTCCATCATGCAAAGTGCACATCCTGTCCATCGTGAATCAGATTGTGCATAACAAAACATAAAAGAACTAACCTAGTCTAGAAAACTAGCTCATTTTGTGGCAAGCCATGTAAAAATCTAAAGCATGCCTTTAGCACTCCTAAGCAGCGTTCGATGCACAATTGTGCGGATGAATGGCACAGGTGGAAAAGCTTCCTCACATTTTTTTGAGACTTCCACGTAGGAAAAGTCATGTAGGTTCTACAGCCAAAGGGAATGTCCATGCCGTTACTCCATGAGCCAGCGTGGGCCATCCGGATCGTTATCATGCATTGATCGTCTGAGACAAGATACAATGCGAAGGACGAGGAATGCAAGGAGGTCTTCTATGATGACTAGTAACCTTGCGTGAATCTCCTTCACGTGAAGGACAAGGGTATGACGTACGACGGCTCCGCAGTGAACAATGTCCATGGTGGTAAAAGCTCAATGCACGAAGAAGGAACGTCATAGTATCTCCTTTGACACATACATGTATACGCAACCAAGCTCTTTGTGAGACACACACGATGGTTGTACCACGTGACAGTCTTCAAACAGTTGGTACTGCACCCGTTGCGATTAGACCGGGCAAAACGGGTGCCTTGTACATGTGGTGCATGTGCCAGTTCGAGATTCATTATTTGCAACCATAAAAGAACAAGATTCTCGCCTTAAAATTCATTGCCGCTGCCAAAAAATGACAAGCATGGAAAGCCATTTTGCCTCTTTGGGACAGGGCTTGACGTAAAGTGGCAAGTTGATTTTTGCCCCCTGTCTGACATTCTAGGTAAGTGCCAAGTTATCGATTTCCACCGCATACCCCAAGAAGTTCATTTTGAAACCGGGCCTTGATTCCCTTGTTGACATTACTGGAAGTCAACCATGTTCTTGCTCACAATCATGTTTGATTCGCAACACACATGATTTTCACCCAGGAGGGTGCGGGACCCCTATGTGGATTGAGGTGTGCAAAAACGTAATGAAGAAACAATCACCAGTAGATTTAAAAAACATGATTTTTGACATGAAGCTTGAGTTTACACAATTCAGTCATACAATGCAAATGGCTACACCCTAGAATCGCTGAACCTCATTGTTCATCCATTTTCCCCCTCAAGTCTGAGCGGAAACATCTAACGTGGCGGCATTGCGAGAGCTATGCTAGCAGTCTGTACTTGTGACAGGTGTCATAAAAGTATTCTGAGGTTCGAGGTCGACAATGGATAGTTAAAGAATGTCTATGTGCTTTGTCGTCTTCATGCTTCATTTGCGACTTTTGAGCCAGCCAATGAGGTGGAAGTAGGGTAGAATCGATGAATCAATCCCGGAAAAGGTGTGTGCAACTCGTATGCTCTACATGACTTGAGCGAATGTCCAGAACGAGTTGTGATAGGGTGACAGCACATTCGTGTATTGACTGAAAACTTAGTCGCCATGTCGTGTTGGTGACGTGTGGCTCGACTCATCATGCTGGAGTCGGAATCGATGAAGGTTGGTAGGTTAACGGTCCGAAACCACGCAACAACACGAAAGGGCATTGAATTACGTGAAACCGGTCGTTAGCCAATTCATGGCTTGTAGCAGGTACATCAAGTACTAAAGTGGATCTAGCCGCCAAAAGAGGGGAAAATCGATGAATGAAAGTTCAACAATTTAGGGGCACAACCCAACTTAACACAATTTCAGTCACTTCTTTACAGGTAAATGAGCCAAAAAGGGGTCGCGGTTCGGCTGCACTGAAGGTTGAATGCTTCATCAACCTCTTGAACAGTGAAAAAAATCTTGAACATCAATATTCAAGAAACATTCATGGCGTATTCTTGTTTACCCTCTTGTCTCCATGCGAGGCCCTGCATATGAACTCTGATTTACGTCGGATGCCGTAGTGTTTTCATAATCGGCAAAGAAAAGGAGTCGATGAGCCATAATGTTGTCTCGCCACCGTCATTGAGGTGTCGCGAGAGAGAAAATATGCATGGTGTAGATGTCTGTGTCGCAACATACTACGGACTGTAGAAATGTCCACAGAACCACGTCGATGGTTTCTTCATCTTGACGTTCCGTTAAAACCACTATGTTTTCTTGAGAGCGGGGCTCAAGGCCTTCTTTTGTCACACTGACTGATCTTTGCTGTGTGTTTGGCCAATTGTGGCATGAAAATTTTGACAATGATGTACTTGGAACGATTCTCTCATGCGGTGAGGTGACTTTATGTCCGATTCTGTTGAGTATTCATGAGAACATGCTGGATCAACACTAAGAAACCTAACCTTTTTTCATGTCAACAGTACCCGGTTATTTTACAGTTTGTTACACTACCTATAAAATCCCCCCGAAAAATAGGCCGTGTACCAGACTTGCTGGATTCCGGTGTGGCAAGGAAATTCCTTGCGGGAAAACTTTCCGGCGAAGGGTCAACAGTGACCGAAAACTTGACGAGGACTTTGACTAAAGGTCAACGCCTTGCAAAAATGTGCAAGTGGTATTTTGTAACGCAAGAAATGAAGTGTGTTTTTGACACTGACCGCAATCCACCGCAAAGTGGTGAGTTCAGCAGTGTGTGTTATGATTGGCTCGCGTGACTACCTCAACGTTTTGCGGTCTGCGGCAACTACCGCAGAGCCAATTCTTTGTGGCATTGTGGCCTCCTGCAGACTTCTACGGCAGAGTGTTTGAAAACGTATATGAATGAGTGTTTTCAGTTAGGTAACAGATAGGTGTTAGTGACCGCTATTTCAATGGGTTCCCAGAGTTTTGTATATTCAAACCATTTGCACGTTCATACCCACGTCCACCTTGGAACGTTCGTACCCACATCCACCTGGTTCTCGCAGGTCAACGGTACCTGCCGCATACGACAGGTTTCCATGAAATGGGGTCCCGTTCCTTAAAAATGTGGGAAACCCTCTGCGACAGCTCATGGCAGGGTCAGCAAGAGTCCATGAGGTAGGTTCTGTGGCAGACCCTAAACCCTCGCACTCTCTGTCGCACAAAACTCTAGTGATTTTGGAACGCAGCCATATTCATGCTATGTTTGTTAGTCGTGCGGATTCTTTCTTTGTACACGCATATGATATGGCAACGGCCATTGCTAATAAAACATGTTATTAGGTTTGTTAGATGGATCCATCCATGGATGGATCCATCTACGCTATGTTTGGCATAACCCTTGGTATCAGAGCGCAACAATGCTGGAGGGGCATTCGACCACTTTACCCTTCCGGAGGACTATCTCGCATGAGCCGTCTGTGCATCTCGCACGTCAAGACTTTGCAGACTTTGTGACTACAACGTGAGGCAAGCAAGCACAACCAAAGACAAGCAGCGGGACTTCAACAATGGAGGAGAAGAAAATGCCGATGCACGTGAACCTTGAAGCGACAGCGAATGTTGGCGTGGCAGGTTATACGGCAGCTAGATCAACCCCTACGACTTCAACGACCAATCCGGTCACGGACCCAACGGCAATAAACCAGCCGCCCCTACCAACGGCCTTGACGGCCCCAGCAAGGACGACAGGTGGCACTGGACGATAGGTGCAGATCAACAAGGAACTGGCGAACAAGATCTCCACGCCCGAGGGGATCAACAACCATCTGCTCAAGCAACTCAACGTCGCGATGGAAGCTCTTTGCAACGCAAGCACACGTGAAGTGGTGCTTGTCAAGAGAAATTCCCAACTCTTGAGCAAGCCCAAAATTTGTCTAGCTGCATGCAAACCGATTGATCCTGCAAACTCAAAGAGACCGACGGATTGGATGTGGCTTAAGAGTTTGGAGGTGTATTTCACCGCTGCTAGGGTCAATGACAAACAAAAGAAAATTGACCTCGTGGCTTTTGCATGTCACGGCACTAAGTTGGTGGTCTGATCTAAAAACCATCCTACAGCAGCGGGATACTAGTGAATCATCATCAACGGCCTACGGAATCCGTCTCATATTGCCGATCGGATTCGTTCTACCCTTGGAGCAGATCAATCCACAGTGGCAAGACGCACAAACGCCACCAACCGACTGGAATGATTTCTCACGCACAATGCTTGTACGTTTCGGATGGCTGAACGAGAAATGTGACGCAAGGTACAAACTCCAACGTCTCTGTCAGTAGTTCAATGTGGTAGAGTACACTCAGAGATTCTGCCAGATCATCACCGCTGCGGACATCGCCCCTCACAAACTCTGTTTTCACTACAACGGCATCAAGCAAGATATGTGGAGAGCAATTACCATTTTTGGCATAAGAAACGACTTACCGTGGATGGTTGCAGCAGCAAAATGGATTGATAGCGCCAAATACAATATTGGGATTGAGGGATCCTACGGCTGGCGACCTCCCAACCACAGTTATCGTGGAAACGGAACAAACCAGCTGGCGGACTCCTCCACACCGATGGAAATGGACGCCGTCAACTAGAGAGAAACGCGAACCTGCTACAACTGCGGAAAAGCCAGGCACATCGCTAGCAACTGCCTGAGCAGAGTGCAGGCCAGCAAGGGGGGGAGTCATAGAAGAAAGAGTTGGAAAATGGAAAAGGGCAGGAGTTAAAGGTGCAACTCTTGTCCACACGGAGGGATGTGCGCCAAGCGATCTCCCATCTGAACAGCCGACATCGCCGCAGAGGGTCTTTGAAATCACAAAATTTGACGAGGGGTACAAGGACGACCAACTGGTGATGCTACTTAAAGTTCAACCTCAAGGATGCAAAATTTGCAGAACGGTACTAGCCATGTTGGATGGAGGAGCTTCACACAGCTTTGTGAGCAATGACATGGTTCGCAAACTAGGTTTGCACAAGAACCAGGGATGTTTGAAGGAAAGACCGTCAATGGGAGATTGCAGACATGGAGACTTTGAGAGTAACTATGATTACAAGTAGGGTATCTACCAGATGTAATGGTCTGGAGGTCTTATCCAATGAGTGATCATAAAATCATCCTTGGACGACATTTCCTATACCGGCACAATCCGCATGTCATCAACGGAAGCAACAGAGGTGGAAGAAGAAGAGGAAGTTGCAGAAGCCAAAAGGCAACAACTTGTGCAGTAGATGTCGCTCAACGTGGCCAAGCATTTAATACGACGAGGAGCTCGTTTGTGGCTCACACACCTTCACAAGTGTTCGTGAGTCTTCACCGACGTCTCATCATACATGTGCATCAATGGTATAGTCGATGTCATGCCAGTTTGGAAGAGAGTACATAGGATGAATTTTCCCATATTCCATGTCGTATGTATTCAGCGAGCTGTTGTGGTGACACCTCCTCCCCCTTTACAAGGAGCGTCCCTGCGACCAATTAACCGGGCGTCCCAGTGAAAACTGTCCAGGTCCACACAACACTTCCTATGTCGTTCGGACATGATCTCTTCCAAGGGGTTGTTGCCGAGGGGGTACCTCCCCACAACAATGTCAATACGTGCAATCCAAGATCCACACATCGGTCCTCTCGGTTTGCAACCACGTGTTCATGACCACACATAGGTCTACCTGACCTCTTTTAGCACCTGTGGGTTGGTTGGCTGAACTCAACCAAGCTCCACTGAGCCCATGCAACTCGCATGCTAGCTTTATCTTAGGGTTGGGAGGCACCAAGATTCGAGGAAATGGTTGCTGAGCACACCTGTTGTCCATTCAAACATTGCACTCATCCTTGAAGGGGGCGGCATTGGTTGTCTCGCATGTGCAACTGCCATCAAAGTCCATCACTAGACACGTCAATACTCCAGCCTAGATGATCTTGGTCTCAACCATCATCCCCTCATTTCTGTTTGAAATGGGTACCGTAGGCCGCCGCTCACGTCCCTGTCAAAAGCACACTGCTTTTGAACTAGGATAACTGAGATAACCAATCTCAACAAGCATGGATTCCATCCACGAACGTAGTGTTCATCGTACGGTATTCACCAAATGGGTGTACCATGATCACAATCATTTTGGTACAAGTTTGAAAAACACCTTTGGGATGTCAGTTCCATGTCATTGTGATCGAATACCTCGAAATCACATCCGGTGATCCTGGAACAACTGGTACCTGAATCTGATTGCTATCGCAAGCAAGGGTTCCATTCAAGTTCGCATACAAGGGTTCCATTCAAGATGTCGTCAAGGGATTGTGTTTTCCAAGTTGCAACAATCTGTGTTGCTTCAATGTCTTCTATTATGTACACTCGGTACTTTGATTCAATAGAGTGTTTTCCATATGCCTCGCCCGAGGCACTCGTGGAGGGGATCACCCTCATCGAAGACATCCCGGAAAACATCCACCATTGTGGATACCACCACAGTGAAATCCAAAATTGCATCATACTTGCGTTTGACAATGTACTTCAATTGAACCATCCGCAAAACCAAGGGACTTTAATTGCTTCACCATGATCTTTTGCGTCAGTAGAGCATGTTTCGACTACACTGTAGTCATTATGATCTCTCTCAGAGATTGGTTTTGTTCCAAAAAATTGGATAGCTGGTGCTACACCATGCCTTGGTATGGCGGGAATCCCTCTGGATGATGTTTGAAGAGCATGTCGTACACGACTAGTGTACCATGTCACGGTAGCCTCAACTTTGAGACGTTTCCCAAAACATTAAAAGAATCTTATGAGAAATATTTTTTCTCAAGGCCCATCTTGAAGAGTCCTTTCACATCAACATTTTTTACACACAGGTCATTATTTTGCCCCAGTGTTGATTATGACTCGTGTGGTCGGTCAGACCACGAAGATGTAGGTGCTAACGCTCAGTTAGAATAAAGCTATCGGCTTATAGACCGCCTCCATAGTCATAAGTTTTGAACGCAAAACTTAGACCTTCATGTGATCCCAACGTGAAGGCCAACTATGTCGTAGTTGTTTTCTAGAAATGTCACAGTACTGTGGAACTCAATTAGTGGAAAAGGAGTATCACTTGTTTTCTCTAAAATGGAATTTTCACAGATTTGTGGATGAACTCATGTCACCAATATCATGCACTTTTTTCTATCAACGTCAATATCATGTTCACTCATCGAGTGAGAATAGACTGAAAGTGTGGCCTTACAAATTGTTCACTTTCGACTTTCGGTCGATCTCGTCGTACGCCAGAGAGTGACTCTTGAAATCTTCGACCACCACACAATGGCGTCTTCAACAGTTGAGAACCCATAGTCAAGACTCTGCCCCTCTTTGGCACATTTACAACATCCACGGATGATTATCCTTGTCTTTTGAACAGGTTGTCGGTACACTCATGTACCTTTTCATCGTTGGTACAATTCAGGTACCATGATTTGTGTCTATCACTCACCGAGTGATAGGATGTCAATGGTTTCGCCATTGAGTATTGATTCAAAGGTGTCATCCTTGACACATTCAATCATCGACCAATGTTTTTATCGGCCATGATTAATGATGCAAAGAACCGCCGAAAGGTATTGATGCATCCAGTACACACTGTGCACCGACAGCATGATGTTAATCCTCTAGGATTCAAGTCGGCGTGCTAACACACAAGGTCTAATCAACATCTCATGACATAGTCATGACACTGGCTTAGTCATCAAATGATCACATTGGTCTTTGAACATTGTAGCGTAATGGGACATGCGATCGATGTAGAACATGTTCTACGCCCATCAAACCACTTGTTTGGTAAAATGGTGTCCCCATTTTTTATCAAAAACATCAGTTGATATCGTCAGCTTGTCCAAATGTCACAAATCAGCTGTGATCATTCTTCCGTCCAACTAACCCATAACTTGATATCGTGATCAGCGCAACGACAGTTTGTGGATAAGGTTCTTGTGCAAGTCGCGCACGTTTTCCATGTATGCCGTGTATCCAATTTCACATGGCTAAAGTACAATGGCATGAATCGAAAACCATGATCCATTAACAAGTGGGTTGTCTGTGAAACTTGGTAATGCTCGCTGATCTCTTGCGGTCATGCAAGCTGGGTATGCTTTGCATCTGGTGCTTAACCGACTGGGCTTTTGTAGCACATCTGGAAACAGAGGTTTTCTTCCACCTTTAGCGTGGTCTAAATTTGAGGAAATCGTCCTCGTCACACATGTGATCCATCCGTTCAAATTTGGTTCGTACTTCTTTCGGAAGTACTTTTCCAAGCTACTATCGGCAGGACGAAGTTCCTCATTTCCAATGGTCGTCACAGTCGGTGACGATTGAGATCACTGCGCTTTTGTTACGCCGTTCAGGCATAAGTCTAACCACTATAGCCGCCCGTGATTGTTTATGGACATGCCTGTCGATTGTCTTTGTGAAGAATTCGACAATATGACCACCCTCGACTTCCTCAAGATGCCTTGTAAACGTCAAACAACGTGTTTTTGGTGCTTCGAATAACGCGCTTGATGCACTTGTCCATAGAACCACTCTGTGCATGGACCGTATGCTTTTGTATGGTGGTCTATTGCAAGCTAGCTTGACGAGGCAATGAGTTGGCTAGTTCTTGCTAGTTGATACAACGGGTTGCTATTGGCACCCATGTTATAATTGGAATTGGCATCTTGTAACACGTGTAGTACCATAGATACTAGCATAGCTAGTCCAACCATAACTCATGGCCAAAGTGCGTTCGACATTCGCATCAGTGGTGCATTCCGCACACATGACAAAAGTGCAACCCGCAACTTTTCTCAGTCATGCAATCAATGTTTATGACAACGATGCATTCGGCACCCATGTAAGGCATTTAACGGTGGCACTCATTAGCCATACATTCAATGCTCCTACTAATTGTGCGTTCGCCACTTACGTAGATGCTACGATTGCATTTTCTATGTTGGTCATATTCTAGGTGCAACCGAAACTTGTCAATCGACCATCACGCGTGGTTTTCGAGCATCATGTTTGTGTTGAGTACGATTGGCACTCACATTCTTTTTTTGTCAATGTCCACTCACAAACAAAATACCCAGCATCCTTGGTGTAATCAACACCCATGTGGATACTCAATTGGCATTTCTTTTGGCCATATTTCCATAGACCATGAGCGGTGCATTTGGTACAAGCATCACATATGCTTTCGGCATCTGTGATTAAAGTGCAATTGGCACTTTTCTAGAGGTGCGTTCGACACTGACAAAATTTTGCAACTAGCACTTCTACTGTTGGTTGTTGTACAATCGGCACTAACGTCAATGATGTAATTGACGCCTGTGTAACTGTGCAATCGACACTCGTTTTGTGTAGTCTGCACATTTTGTATTGTTGCGACGAGTAGGTGAGTCGTCGAGTGGTTGTAGCACGTCCGGTGCTTTAATAATTCTTATCAAGAATTTGTCTCGATGCACGTCACCATAGTGGTTTTACAACTTGGTGCACGTTGTAGTAGTCTTTGTGCACAAAACAAAACTGTTTAGCTCATGTACAACCTGTATTGAGTCATGGCATGACTTTTTAACAGTCAACCCTTCCGGATCCTGTCACAAAATACCCCAAACTATGAGGTTAATCCATAGAAAAATAGGTACTTCCGGTGCTAAATTTCATTCATTGAAACATTTCCAAGTGAGTTTTGTTCACGACATGGAGAACTATCAATTTTCCTCCTTTTTTGCGCTTTGGAATGGATAAGAAAAAAAAAACAGGACTGCTCGTGTTTGGGAGAGCTCCACTAGAGCATTTAAATTTTTACGCTGAAACCCATGATAAACTTGACCACACACTCGGGTTTGAGCACAAACATTTTCACCGTTTCAAACTTTTTTGGACACGGTTGACATAGAATTCCTCAACTTGAGAATTTATGAAAAAGGAACCAATTTTTGGCACGTCAAGTGCCCCTTTTTGTTTCATGCTTGGATTCTTCTAAGCGTCACTTGGTGGTGTGTTGGGAAAACAATCTATCTTCCCATCTCCCAAGAATAGGAACATATGTTAAAACAATGTTTGAGAAATTCTCAAATTATTGTAGGGCTCGGATCAATCTCTTTGCCGTTTTATACAGCGGTCAAAACCGGGATCAGAGGAGATGTTATCTCAGTTCACCATGGGCAAAGCGAGGGGGAAAAGAGGAGACAAGATGTTTACACGCAAGAATCAAACATGCGGCTCTTCGTATACCGAGTGGACATCAACCTCTTGCACCACAGGCACACGTCCCTAATGTCCAAATTGATTAATTCAACGACTCGTTTGCCTTTGAAAAGCAATCACCTCTGCCAGAGGTAGGAGGAGGGAGGAAGCTTCCTCCTCTTCTCTCCCTCTCCTACTTGCCGATCAGGCGGTGGGAGGTGCTCTCCTCCATGACTCTGTGACGTAGACGACGCCACGGGAGGGAAGGGCAGTCGGGGACTCTCCCCTCAGATACCCCTTGGCGCCGTGAGCGCCATGGGCAAGGGAGGGGGTGGGGGAGGGGACGAGGTGCTCCCCTCAATGTCCCCTTAGCGGTAATCGCATCATGGACAGGGGGGGGGGCTCTCCCCTCACCAGCCCCCCTTGGCGTCATCGGCGCCATGGAAGGGGGGAAGAAGGACTTCTTTCCCTTTCCTCCCCGTCGGTATCGTAGGCACCATTCGAAGGGGGGGAATAGGGAGTCCATCCCTCTCCTATCCTTCGGCACCGTCGACGCTGTGGGAGGGTGGGGAGAGGGACTCCCGTCCCTCTCTTCCCCTTCAATGCTCTTGATGCCATGAAGAAGGGGGGAGGGAGAGGATCTGTTTCTCTCCTCCCTTTTGGCGTCATCGGCACAGTGGAAGGGGGGGGGAAGGGAGGACGTCCCCTCTCCTCCCCTGAGCGCCATTGACACCGTTAGAAAGGGGGGGAGAGAGGACGTTGTCTCTCTTCCCCTTGACGCCGTCGGCGCCGTGGGAGGGGGGGGGGTTGGAGTGGAAATATTCCCTCTCCCCCCCTTGGCACCGTCGGCACTGTGAGAGGGGGAGGGTAGGGGATTGGTGCCCCCTCTCCCCACATAGGCGCCATCGGCACCATGGGAGGAGAGGGGGTGAATGGAAAATGCCCCCTCCAGCCCCCTTGGCCGTCTGCTCTCTTGAGAGGGGGGGAGGGGGAGGGAGAACGCTCCCTCTCCTCCCCCATAGGCCATCGGCCGGAGTGAGAGAGGGAGGAGGGGGAGAACGTCTCCCCTCCCCCTCTTGCGCACCGGTGAGGCCATGGAAGAGGGGGGGGGGGAGAGGAGGTTTTCCTCCATCCTCCCCCCTGGACACCATTGGCGCCATGGCCGTGTGGGGAGGGAGAGGCTCGCTCCCCTCCTCACATCGCCAGTCGGGCGATGTTTCCGCTTGGAGCTCGCTCTCGAGCTTACTCGTTGTTGGTCGGGTGGCGTTTCCTCTCCGAAAACATTTTTTTTTGGCGGCCTGTGGGGCTGCTTGATCTCTCGGGCTCTCGGCATGTCGGGCTCTCGAGTGGGCGAGAAAAATCGTCCGTACGGGGGACATTTTGCCGTGACAAAACTGCGCGGGTACCTACATCGACAGTCGGTCTATTCTCCTCTTTTTCTTTTTTTTTTAAAGCATTCTATCTGCGAATGAAGTCATTCGTCATGTCCACCAAACGAGCAGCGGAATTTGATTGGCTCTGATGCCAATGTAGCAGCCGTGGGCTGTTTTGCGACCAACTGTGGAGCCAAAACATAGGCCCTTAGAATAGTCACTCCACGAAGAGCAAGCAAACGGTTGCTTCAGCCATTTTGGCAGAGACGAACCGCGCCACGAATGGACGTAGTCGTCATAGGGCATATTTGTAAACATGCAACCTAATCCTACTTCTTCCACGTGGCATTGCCACACTAGAAACAGGACCCGAACTTCATTCTAGGAGTGGAGGAGTGACGCAATGGATTTTCCATTGCGGCACTCCTTTTTGCTCAAATCCGGCCACGAGTTCTTTTCCGGGCTAGAGTCAAACTCAACTCTAGCCCATGTATCTTTCCGGGCTTTGGCTCCTCAAAACCTGAGCCTCGAGTACCCAAAGTAGGCGATAAATTTTTAACGACCATTTTTAATCGTAGAAATGATCCATACGCTACATCCGCAAACTGACGGTCAAACCGAGCAAACCAACCAGACACTTGGCCAACTTGTAAAAATACTATGCAAACCTCACAGGACGGATTAGGCACAAAAAACTTTCGATAATCAAAATTGCATGAAATTCAGCAGTTTCCTTCACAAGAAGAAAAAACCCATTTGAAGTGGTGTATGGCAAACTTCCTGCCACACTAGCCGGACTACGAAGTCGCAGCAACATTCCCGCAGCTAACGTTCAATGTCGAGATTTGGCCACCATCTGAGAGGAAACACGGTAGACTCTTGCGACAGAAGCAACAATGAAGTAAGCAACTGACCAAAATCACAACGATGACGTGTTTGCCACTAGCAACAAAGTCCCTAGCTCGACAAACATCAAAATCTACCGAGTTGACTATTCAAAGCTTAAACCCCGATTGTTGGGACCGTTTGAGATTGAGCGCGTGCAAAACCCTCTGGTTGCGCATTTCAAACTCCCTGACACTATGCAAGTTCATCCGGTGTTCCATGTGAGCAGACTAAAGCACTACCGAGATCCTGGAGAGAACTTCCTTGGCAAAGAGGTTCCTCCGCCGCCTCCCATTCAAGTGGACGAAGACACAAAGTACGTCATCGAGGACATCATCGACCACCAACGACGTGACAAAATGAAAGAGTATCTTGTCAATTGGCAAGGCTATGGCACATCGCATAAGAGCTGGGAACCCTATGAAAATCTCTCAGACGTAAATCGCCTCACCGACGATTGCTATCGCCGTCATCGAGCCACATCTACACGCGCGCCAGGACGTTGCGACTGCAAGGGGGGAAGTGTTACGTACCAGATGTACTCCAGTCCCCAATACTTATGAATGGGCATTTTCATCAGTACAAAAACATCCAATTGTGTCGCGAGACCGTGATATTCACTCTCATGGTCGAGGACAAACCGGGCGAATTGCCTCTGCCTCTAGTGAGTATTCCCAAACCTTTTGCCAGCTTTGACCCCTCTCGCGAACCCACGACAAAGGTATCACGACCTTTCGGTCAACTTCTGGATGCACCCAGACAAATCTGGATTTGTTAAGATTCATCTTGCATCTTCACCTTAGATTCTCGAAGTCCCCCGACATCCCGGCAAACCTTCTCGAATCGGACCACTCACGACACGACTTCGCACGCGTGGCTCGACAATCGACCCAACAACCCCGACTATGTCTGATTTGGAACTCGACACTTGCATGTATATGTTTGATCATTTTGACACTTGTCATCAAAGTACACGTATCGCTAATTAGAAATTGCTCAAGTGTTCTGCATCGCAACTTCTACCTGTTCACCATCTCCGCTCAGCTAGGCCAAACATTTCTGACAAGTGATATTATGACGACATCGACGCTCGGACGCTCACTTGTACGACGTAGACTGTACGTGGACAGTGCAAACACATCAAGCCGGACAATAATAGTTTTGTTTGTCGCTGTCCTCGCCAGCTCACAACACAATTGACGCACACGTGAAAATTTGTTCAATACTGATTTTCTCTTAGGGACAAATTGACCCAGGGGCACGGGTTCGCGTCTATCATAACGCGCGGACCCGCATTGTCGGACCAATCAGCGCCAGAGCCCTTATTCAGGCGGCAATCAACCAGAGGGCCCGCTGCTTACAGGCCGAGTCTCCAGATAGCCGGGATGTAACCGCTATCGCTAGGTTGGACGACTGCCCCCCCGATGAAGCGGTTGGATTGTGTGGGTTTTGGCAACGCGGTAGGTTCAAACAACATGCTTTCGGTTGTATGTAGCAAAATTCAAAACATTTCAACATAGTGCATCTTTCTAGTTCAGACGCGTTCATTTCATGCGGTTGAAGCTTTTCTATCTATCCATTCTCGTTCTTGTATGCTGCCACAAATGTCGGGCCATACTGTTGGACAACCCTGTGTGCGACCTTGTCGCACACTTTGACGCGGGCCAAAAGTGCCCTCAAGCTCGAGCGAGCTTGAGGATTCTGACCCGAGCTGCCGCGCGACGCTGCTTAACGCATTGTTGCAGCACCGAGCTTCGCCACTGGCTCGGACCACATTCCAAGCAAGCACACGTTGAGGGCTCGGATCGCACTCCAAGCCCTTAATGCATGCGTTTGCTTGCATTGCGGTAAGCGCTACGCACGGCGTGTGACATCAAAGCGCATTGCGCTCGCTGCGATGCAAGCAAAACTGTGTAGCGGCATAGTAGTGGCGAAGTGCAATGCAGTGTGCGCTGCGCCACTGATGTGCCCTTGCACTTATCTCCCATGATATTAGTCGTCCACGTCGTAGCCTGAAAAGGAGTACATTTTGCAGATCACAAAGTCACCGCCGCTCAAAACTCAAGCAACAATGGCATTCGTCCGTCGCTTGCTTTGTGGTGCCATCCTACCATCTGCCATGGTCGAGCGCGATGCACTACAAGCGTTTAACCAGTGGTCGCGGCCGCAGCTGTCACAGGTCGATGATCCACCTGCACGACCTTGCGTGCCTATGCGTGACATTACAGTGAATGTGAATGCCGTGATGGCGCGTGTCCACGTCATTGACGTGGAAGCCATCGATGTTGGTCCCGGTGATGATGCGGGTGCTCAGGGTGACAACGCTCAAGTGCCACCATTCAGCATGCCGAGGGCTCACGTTGCTCACCAGGGACCCTCCCGGAAAGCGAACGGAGACCCCACCGACAACAGGAGGCCTCAGCATGTGATCGACGCAAGTCTATGTATCCTGCTAATGCTCACAGTCGTGTTTCTCACTGCCGCTTCTGCTGAGATTCACATCGCTTATGTTGCTATATGTGCCGCTTATACCAATGCCACTGTTACACATTGTGTTGCTGCTACTACTAGAAGGCGCTGCTACTGTTGCACACGTGGTAGATACACAAGGCAGTGCTGCTTCTACCGGTGCTGCTGCAGCACTGCGCCTATTGCTGTTCCATCTATTTGTGGGCGGCGACATATGCAACAGCTGTAGCATATGCAATTGCACATGTTGTTGCTTGTTCTGTCGCTTGCTCCTACTAGTGCGACTCCTAAGTATCCAGCAGCAAGCTCCATGCACTTGACATGATCAGCACATGCAACTGTATGCTGCAGATTTATGTATCTGCATATGCATCTGCATGTGCATCTTCATCTTCATATGCATTTGCATGCCTATGATGCAGACGCAGATGCATATGCCGCATCTTATGCCACACCACATGCAGTTTCTGTTGCATATGCATCATATGCATATGCATACAAAATTTGATATGCGTATGCAATTGTAGACGCATATGCACATAAATATGCATCTACAAATGCATATGCGCTTGCATATGCATGTGCATATTGATCTGCATGTACATCTGCATATGCAGATTCATATGCAAACACATATGCATATGAATATGCATCTGCATATGCATTTGCATCTGCATATGCATCTACATATGCATAAGCAGGCGCATATGCATCTGTAGCTGCATGTGCACGTGTACATGTAGCTACATATGTGTCTGCATATGCAGATGCAGATGTAGATGCATATGCAGATGCGTGTGAATCTGTGGCTGCATATGCATATGCATATGCATTTTCATATGCATGTGCATATGCATCTGCATATGCATATGCACATGCATATGCATATGCATATACATATGCGTCTCCATATGCATCTCCAGATGCATATGCATGTGCATATTGATCTGCATATGCATCTGCATGTGCATATGCAGATGGAAACGCATATGCATAGTCATATGCATATGAATATGTACATGCGAATGCATATGCATATGTATTTGCATATGCATATGCATTTGCATATGCATATGCATATGCATATGCATATGCAAATGCATATGCAGACGCGTCTACATATGTATATGCACATGCAGATGCATATGCAGGTCAATATGCATATGCATATACATTTGGAGATGCATATGGATACGCATATGTATCTGCATATGCATATGCATGTGCATATGCATAAGCAGATGCATATGCACATGTATATGCATATGCATGTGCACCTGCATATGCGTCTACACACGCATATGCATATGTATGTGCAAACACATCTACAAATGCATATGCATATGCATATGCGTGTGGAGACGCATACCCCGGTGTTCGTTGAATTCGAATTCAATGTTTTATAGGGTAGTCAAAATCGTACCATTTTTTTGTTCAAAGAATTTAAAGGAGCACTTAAATAACTGAATACACGTGTGTACGAATTCAAAGTACCACACTCATAATTTTTGTTTCATGGTCCCGGGTTCAAGCAGTCTAGCACCTGGTAAACGTAGCTAAAAAAATTCTAAGTGTGTTTGTACGCGTACGAACTACACGTATAGACACACATTTGAGTGTAAAAGGTGTGAGAAATACATGCGCTACCGCGAGGACATTTAGCGATGTCAGCGATGTCAACCACGTCAGCACTGACAGGGATGTTAGTGGTGTCGACGCTGTCCGCGGTGACGAACTCGACGAATTAACAGATCACAAGAAAAATTAGCTTGGCAATTGTTCGAATTTAAGGAGCAGGTTTGTCCCAAATTCGATCATTTAGGAACACATAAATAATTAGGAAGTGATAATTCTGTTTGAAATTAAGGAACACATAATTCATAAAAATCAAATGTGCGAATTCAAAGAACACCGGGGTATGTATGTGCATGTGCATATGCATCTTCATCTGCATATGCAGATGCATCTTCTGATGCATCTGCATTTTCATCTACATGTGCATATGCAGCAGTACCTACGTATGCATCTGCATCTACATTTGCATATGCAGCATCACCTACTTATGTATATGCATCTGCATCTACATTTGCATATGCAAAAGCACCTACTTATGCATATGCAGCTGCATATGCATGTGCACGTGCAGAAGCACAAGAACATGCTCCTGCATATGCATATGCGTTTGTATATGTATCTGCAATTTCATGTGCATGTGCATATGCAGATGCATGTGCAGATGAGTGTGAATATGTGGCTGCATATGCATCTGCATCAATTGTAGATGCACATGCATCTGGAGATGCGTAGGCATCAGCGAATTCATATGCCCGTGCATGTGCATATGCAGATGCATGTGCAGATGAGTGTGAATATGTGGCTGCATATGCATCTGCATCAATTGTAGATGCACATGCATCTGGAGATGCGTAGGCATCAGCGAATTCATATGCCCGTGCATGTGCATATGCATAGCCATATGCATATGCCTATGCATATAGCTATGCATATGCATATGCATATGCATATGCATATGCATATGCAGATGCCTACGCATCTGCATATGGCTATGCATATGTATATGCATATGCATAGCAACATGCATAGGCATATGCATATACATATGCATATGTAGATGCTTGTGCATCTGGAGATACATAGTCTTGTGCATCTGCATGTTTATCGGCATCTACAATTGATCGTGCACATGCACATGCAAATGAACATGCAGATGCATATGCTGCATCCTATGCATATGCAGGTGCATATGAATCTGCCTCTACATCTGGCTATGCATATGCATATGCCTATGCATCTGCATATGCACGGGAATATGCATCCGCTGATGCATATGCATACGCATGTGCATCTCCGTCTGGAGATGCATATGCTTATGCATATGCCGATGCATGTGCATATGCAACTACACACGAATGATATGCATCATCTACATATGCATCATGTGCTACATAAGCTGATTGTGCATCTGTCGCATAAGCATCTCCATCTATTGTACCCAATGACAATCCGCATCTCTCGTGCAGGGATCTTGCATTTTGTTATTGTGTACCAATTTCTATTTGCATGCTTGTTCACGCCAACAGGTACAAGGGATGACAAGGCTCTGATAGAAGCAGCACGTGGCTATGGCACCACTTTCTTTTGAGCGGGCATGGCTTTTGGGTCCATGCCTGCACTTTGGCATGCCATACAACACTACGCTGTGCGCCAGCGTATGACCCTAGCATGGAAACAGAGCTGCCGCTCACGTCTTAAGGTCCGATGCAGGCACTGACAAACTCAAGGATGCACCTGGCTACTTCAAGCACGCCATTAGAAACAAAACGACAGCATTCGTGTGAGGCATTTTGAGGATGGTCATTGGTGTGTTGCAGGCGATCTTTGCGACAGTCCAGCTCGTACAATTTCTTGGGTGTTGCGTCACGTGCGGCAACACGTGGAGTTCCACTTGACCATGAGAATAAACACTCTCCAGGCTGTCGTTCGCGTAGCAACCCGAGAGCTTATCTCCTAGAACACTATGTGGAGGGCAAAGAAAACCATACTGAAGAACATTGTGGGTGACTTCGACCTCTGTTGGACGCTATTCCCAATGTGGTGCAATGAGGTTTGTGTGATAAAAACAATTCGCAACTGTTGTCCATCGTCCATTTTGGATCCTGCATTTATCTCACATGACACCGTAGTGCTTCATGATGTCATTACAACTGAAGAAGTTGGACAACCTTGCGGTTGTATTAGCCAAAGAGGATGAAAATGGGTGCTTTATGTGTGCATTTTGTGCACCAGGAGCCTGCATAAGTGGCTTTGAGTACTCGCGTCGAATCATCACCATGGACGGGACTCACCTCCGTAACGGCTTCTCCCAGGTACGTCCTCCTTCTTTGCTATTCATTTTTCTATGTAGTGACCTTAATCTTGTAATGAAATTTTTCATGAACCATAAACGTAATACGCTCATTTTCCACATCTGTATGTTTCACTTTGTGCATGTTCTCCTCATCACATCGACCTTCGATGCAAATGACCACTAGGTGCCAATCTGATGGGCGCTTGTCCCGTGTGAGGATGGCAAGAACTGGGCGTGGTTCTGCAGGCACCTGCGTGCAGTATTTCCTCTCGCAACAGTGGTGGGAACCGTCGTGATCTGCGACAGGGAGCGAGACCTCATGAACACTGTCGCAGCGGAACTACCTGGTGCAAACCACGCCTACTTCATCTAGCATCTGGCACAGAACGTTGCCAGCCGACATGGTATAGGAGCCATGACTGCTTTCTGGGGTCTTGCTCGTGCACGATCCTACAAGGCTTGGGACCGTGCTGTACAGTTCTTCCATGACATTAGTCCGGGAGCTGCTACGCACCCGCCGGGGGATGACATCACCGAGGAGCCAGGCATCCCGCGAGAAACCTAGGCGTGGGTGTTTTTCCCAGGTGCACGTGGGGACATGACACCTCCAACGCTTCGGATTCCTTGAATAGCCAAATCAGGGAGTCGCGTAAGGTGTACGCCTTCTTCGCGTGGGTAGGGATGTACCCTCTTGATCCGAAGCTGTTTCTCACACGTCGTTGTGAAGCGTCTGCCGTGTGCACACGCCTAGCCACTGTGCCTGGGCGTACTTTGGTCCACAACTATCGCATGTCGCATTCGTACAATGTTGCAGGGATTGTTCATGGTCCAATTGGTAGCGAGCGTAAGGTAGACTGCGCCACACGTCAATGCTCGTGTGGTCACTTCTAGGAGCTGCAACTCCCATGCGTCCATGCATGTGCTTTTCTTTTGCGCTCCGGTCTCAACCCGGAGAACTACACCCAAGTGGGGCTATCGAACATGATGGTTCGTCGCATGTACCGTGGTTCACTGCCTGGGATAAGCCTACGCCTACTAAAATATGCAAAGGAAGGTTTGTACCAGCCTGGACAATGTCGAGGGCATGGACGTCCACGCACGGTGCGTCAAGAACATACCTGCAGTAGGCGTGCAAGTATCATTTGCACCAACTGCGGGCTGCGTGGTCATGCATGACGTTCTTGCTGCAACCCAGCTATAGAGGAGCCTTCAGTGATGGCAGCGACAGCAGCAATTGCACTTGCTGCAGGCATGCTGAGTGACATCAAGTCTCTCAGTTCAATCGAGGAGTAGCATGCTGTTGCCCTGTGGTTTCAAATTCTTGTGTTTGCAGTAACCCCTCAATGTAGGGACGAGCATCATTTGGAATCTATTTATGCTTCTTTCATTCTACACCACCCCTCTTCATGAATCACATGTAACGATGCATAATTTTTCAGACGACAACCATGGGTTCGTAACAAATATGTATCAAAACGGCAATGATGTGCCAAAGATACTATGTGTACGCGCCAAATTTCCTAGAAGACACTACTCCCTTTTCATGGTTGAATGATTGAACGTTGGATACACGACATAGCAGATGCATTATGGCGTCGAATGTTGGTGCTTGGGCTTTAGTTGGGGCAGTGCTTCTTTGTTTGCATCGGTCATATTCCGACAGTTATGTTGCCTTTTTTGTGACACGTCGCTTGTGTTATGGCCAACTACTTCACCCATGCGTGGCTCATAGCATATTCTTTGTGGATGAGACCCCAGTGACTTCGGGAAGATTGTACTCATCTTACCTATAAGAGGTTGTGTGTTCTACCTGTGATCGATACTTGGGTACGCAGTGTCATGCACTAGCACCTCAAGAGACCTAGTAACGGTTGATTGCACCTTTGCATGCTTTGGATCTCACATGTGTCTTCTACACGTGGCCAATGCCCGGACAAACATTAGCATGCCGGCTTGCTTGCTTGGTCAAACTTGTTTGCCTTTCCAAGGTATGAGAACGTTGTTTTGGAGTTTAGCAAAACATCCAAACTCTAGGCATATGCTGCTTTGCATTTGCGCGGCGGTCGAGACCCACCCACTATGCTACATTTTCCACCACCTCGGGTGATCTGTCTTACTTGCTTTCTCGTTTTGAGGTGTTCATATTCCTTGCTCCATCCATGTGTAATGATGTGAGTCATTTCGTCTGTTTGTTCAGCTTACAATAAACACCTGGCCGTGTCCATGATCGTGTAGATCCCTGATGCGGACCTAGCTAGCGCCAGAGCACCGACATGTGGTGGCTCCACCCACTCGCAGCTGCAAGGGAGATGCCACAACATCCTAGATACTTGCTGGGTGTTGTGCATTTTTTATGTGGTCGCTAGAGCTTGTTTGGTGGACTGGCTCTCAAGCCTAACGTGCATGTTTTGTATCGTCTGTCCACCGATCATTCCCAGACGTGTGCACCAGCTGATTGGACTCTATGGCCACGTTAGCAGTCACAAGGGTAGGAAGCGTCCTAATAGTTTCTCACCATGATCATCACCAGGGCTAATGTCTCGTCTAACGTGGGCCTGCATGTCGTAAAAGAGTGATTACACGGAGATTCGCTATTGTGAAGCTTCCAGAATTGTCTCAATGATTGGAGCCCCCTCGCTCGATGCTCCAGATGGTCCATAAGACACCACTCGCCTAGGCTACTCCAATACATGCATCAGTGTCAGTGTCACGTAGCGGATGCAGCGCGCTACAAACATTTCTCGATATGTAGCTGTTTCATTCATTTCGATCATTTAAGCACGGGCACTCTCTCCATGGTCGGTTACCTTTCTAGTGCTACTTCATTGTTTATGTATCGTCTGTTGATGATTGAGAAATGTTTGGATTATCTCGGTGGTGGGGACTTGGGCACATATTGACTTGTGCTAGTTTGAGAGATGTAAATTTGCCACATAACATTGTTCAACCTAACACAAGAAAGAAGTTGTTTAAGGATGAGAAAACATGTCCTCAATGTTACATAAGCGAACCTGATGTCTTACGGGCATTGTTTGCGGGGAGAGCTCGACACTAGCCCGTACGGTGCCCACTTGTGAAGGGGTCTTGCGTGTGAAAAGTAATTAGAATTACTATTTCAGTTAATTAATAACTGAAAGATTTTAGAGATATTTTTTGTTCAAAATTTTTACACCTGTAGACGTTTTGAGCCTGCTTTACCTTTGATTTACTTCATACTTCGGGATTGGATCACTTTGTGAGCAAAACGACCATAGAGCAATAAAATGGAAAACGTCCGAGCGACCTGTATCGAGTTTAGTCAAATGGCATGATTCAATCGTCGCGACAACGACAGCTCACTCATCGTTTCGCCATTTGCGAAACATTGGCGAATCGCGTTAGCACATGCCGTGCGGTATGAAGGGTGGTCTCACATCGTAGCAACTCAACCCCACCTCGCCACGTCAGGGGGCCTACGCGAGCTCAACTCGAGCTCAAGTTGTCGCTGACCGCGAAGAGGTCTGCGAACTTTTGGCGATGCGACCCGGAGTTGCTAGGGGTTGCTACAACCTTCGAGCTGTAGCAACTCGGCAACAACTCCCGAGTCGCTCCGCCCTGTTGTCGTCTTCACTCACCTAGCTTGGTGGCGAGACGGACTTTCGTGCATGCCGGACTCGCGCACAGAAACGCCGACTGTCGCCAACTCTCGCTTGGCGCAGTTGCTAGGCCATCCGGTGTGAGAGCACCTAGCTAGCAATACCTTCAATGTGTGCCATGTGGAAGTTTCAGACGTGGCGGACACGTGCGGATACGTGGCGGAGTTACTACGAATTGGTGTGAGACCACCTGAAGTGTCGTGGCCTCAACTTCTGGGAAAAAAATTAGCACGCTTAGATTACTTCTTCCGTGCGGACGGTTGGGATGTCTCCAGAAACACATGTGAAAAAAGGATAAAAACTGTCTGAACGGAATATTTGTAGCCTCCGAAGCATTATGGGGACCTGTTCGTTGGCAAGGTTTAGTTTTCAGGTGGTACTTTCCAGGAATTTTCGGATGTCCATGTCGATGTGGTTTCTGACGGTCATGGTCGATCGCAGACCAGTAAAGTTGTCGGATCGGGCTTGTCACTGGCAGCGGTCTGACGACGGGCCTCGACGTTGATCGGATCGGCCGTCCAGGCCCCAGGGTCGATCAGAGCAGCCGTCAAGGCCCCAATGTTGACAAATTAGCAAAACGGGTCCCCATATCAAACCGCAGAAGGAACCAGGGCTCGGAGGTCGAACTGCCCTTTTTTCGAGTGCGAAACACATGGCTCCGATCCAAAAATAATATTTTACCGCACACCATGTTTGTCCATCAGTGGAGCAGCTGCAGTTCGTGACCGCAGCCTCACCGTGGGAAAAGTAGCAGCAGCAGCAGCAGCAGCAGCAGCAGCAGCAGCAGCAGCAGCAGCAGCAGACCGACAGCAACCGGCGAGCGACAGCAGTGGGGAGAGTGACAATCACAGCAGCGGAGAAGGCTTCGACCGCTTGTGCAAGGCCATCACCAAGAGAGGTAGCACCGTTCAGTGAATGGTGCGTAGATGATGTCCGCAGCAGGAGCGGCAGCGGCCAAGGGCGCGGCATTGTTGGCTGCCCAGCTCGATGCTCCCGCGGCAGATTCACTCCGGCTGGAATGCCGCGGCAGTGCAGCACCAGCATCAGCAGCAGACTGCCATCGACGTAGCAGCTCCCGTAGTTTGGCTTCGACTGCCGTGGCGGTTTCTTCCTTTTCCTCTGCCATGTCGGCCGGCG
>SZWC01016262.1:26726-40562 GCA_023375785.1 Penium margaritaceum
GAGCTCTCCATTGGAGCAAAACGTGCTCCAAGTGGCATCCAAGCGGTGGACTGTGGCTACAAGGTAGGCCAAGAGGGCACTGTCGAGTCCTATAAGGGGGCGGTGGTAGCTGAGCGGAGGACCAGGCCGCAAGGTGCGGTCAAGGCGTTGGTGTCTCCGAGTCCTCAAGAAGGAGGAAAAGCACTCAAGGAGCATGGAACGGAGGATGCGACAGGAATGTCCGCATCTGTGAAATCTACAAAACGAGCAGATGAGGCATGTAACATGCATAGTGTGGGAGAAGGGAGTGGGATCTCCGCTTCTCAATGTTCTCCACAAGAGGGGGTGGAGGTGCATGGGGTGTGCGGCGAGGGAGCTGAGACCAAAGGACCGGCACCAAAAGTTCTCTCCAAGGGGGAGAGGCATGCACGTCTGGAACGTGTGGCCAGGCACCGGCAATAACGCAGGCAGCGGCTCAAGGAGCTGTCACAGCTACAGCACCACGGATCCAGTGAGGCTGGTTGCAGTAAAGGGCAAGCGAGTGCTGGTGGTGCATGCNAAGCACTACAACAAGGTGGGGAAGGTGTGCAGCATGTTGGGCCAATCTCTCAAGGTGTCGAGGGCACTGAGATTACAATGGCACCCAAGGCACACTCGGAGGTGCTGGAGGACTCAAAAGGGGGTCCGAGGTCTCTAAAGGTGGTGGTGGAGGCCGCAAGGGTTGCAGGTCTTCCGTGTGAAGGGGAGCAGCTTAGCAAGGAGGCGAGTGATCCCAGGTCATCTCAGGGAGGCGACCGACTGCCGCGGCAAGCAGCAACACCAACACAACAAGGGTCACAAGGCAGGCCATGAGGGTGCTGGCAAGTCCCAAACGGGGGCACAAGTGACGACAATGGGGAGCAAGGCGTCCGCCGCTATGGGTTGTGATTGGTGCAGGGCAGCTAAGAAGAGTTGCTTGCAGAAGAAGCTTTGCCAGGCAGCAGAGCATAGAAGATGTTTAAGGACATGGTATCATGGTTGCGGTGCAGGGGGAGATTGCTAAAAAATTGTGCCCCTTTTCATGGCTGCCGTGGATCGATTTCCTGGTTTGGCCACTAGGTAGTAGTGTAACATCTGATCTGATTGCAGATTTTGATTTCTTTGATTTTTCCATGCAAGATTGAGCTTTGAATCGCTCGATTTGAGTGAGTATTCAGAAAGATAGCCCCGCCCGAAGGTCAAGTGGTGGGCGGGTGGAATCTGGTACCCGCCATAGGTGGCCGGATAATCCATCGCCAGTGATCCGAATTCGACTCCAACGAGCTCCAAATGCACCAGGGGTATGAATGAAATGACCATAAGGACCTCCTTGACCAGGGTGAACTTCTCCTTGACTTCTGGGCGAGGAAAGGCGCTCCGATGAGTCATCATCGAAGCGCCTCCCGTTGCCTAGAGAGCAAGGCAAGGTGGGTGGCTCCACCAAGGGTTACTTGGACGGCCATAGCAGGGGCTCAACTGCTTTGATTTGGGCATGCTTGGATGCGTTGGAAAGATTTGATCACAGGCTATAAGGATCTGATGTTATTTCACTATGCTAAGGAACAAAAGCATGTTTCTATTCAGTTCTACTGAATGCGACGTGTTCTGCACACTCTTGCCCGTGATCCTTGTGCTCCCTCACCATTGGTGTACATTGGCTACCCAAACACTGGTACCATGTTTCAGTGAGAGCTAGGCATCCTTGAGGGTGCCTCCACACCTGCTAGAGCCAACAGTTGGGTCCTTGGCGCTCAAGCTGAGCAATGAGTGTGGGGTCACTCCGTGAGTGGCTACTCCGAGAAGCTCCACCGAGAACTCGGGGGCTTCAAGAACATTGAGGCGGGGTTTTGTATAAATCTAGACTCGTTGAGAAGTCAACTGAACAAGATCAAAATGTTGATAGAGTTTGTGACACTTCAGTCGACCACTCTAGAAAGTGGTCGAAGTAATTTGAACTTTCACAAACGGAGCATTGAAGGTCGGGATAGGTGGACAACGAAAGCACCAATGACAGCATGATTGACAACTACATCATCCCATCTGACTGCACCCTTGAGAAAGCTGGTCATATCCGCTGTCTTGGGCACATCATGAACCTTGCCGTGCATGACCTGCTCAAGGTTCCGGCAGTGAACGTGATCATTGCCAAGGCTAGAAACATTGCTGTATTTGCCACACGGTCCATGCCCCGCGAGCACTCTCTCATGAACTCTGCCATAGCAGCTGGTGTGTCCTTCCAGACACTACACTTGGACGCGGAAACCCGTTGGAACAGCACCTTGAACATGATGTCCAGGGTGCTGCATCTCAAGCCTGTGCTTCCTGGCTGACTGGACGGGTACGGCATGGACGGCGAGGTGCTGAAGCCAACCACTGACAAGTGGAATCTCATCCCCCTGATGACGCTCATCCAGAAGCCTTTCAAGGATTACACGTACGACATCAGTGGGTCCAAGTGCCCAACTCTCAATCTGGTCATTCCTTNTTCCTGGCTGACTGGACGGGTACGGCATGGACGGCGAGGTGCTGAAGCCAACCACTGACAAGTGGAACCTCATCCCCCTGATGACGCTCATCCAGAAGCCTTTCAAGGATTACACGTACGACATCAGTGGGTCCAAGTGCCCAACTCTCAATCTGGTCATTCTTTTCATTGAGAGCATGCTGGACAAGCTGAATGGTTGGCAGGTGAAGGCACTTGCAGCAAAGGAGAAGAACAAACGGAGGGGTGTGGCGGGGCGGCTGAACGGAAAGGAGCAGCTGCTCCTTGACATTCATCAAGGCCTCGTTGACGCAGAGGCAAAGCTGAAGAAGTACGTGTGCCTGCTTTCAGAGCGTCATGCACTGGCCACTGCATCCGACCCTCGCATCTGCCTGCGCTTTCACGAGCGCACACACCGGCTGATGGGCATCAACTCCGCTGCTGAGCTGCAGCTGCTGATTGTGCGCTTGCTACAGCCATATCACGAGAAGGTGGAAGCACAGAGAGCAGAAGCAGCAGCAGCAGCAGCAGCAGCAGCAGCAGCAGCAGCATCCAACAGTCAGGGAGGCTCTCCGCCACCCCCCTTGAGTCGGGACACTACAGCAGCTTCCTCATCCAATGCAACCGCGGCATCTCTAGCTCCAGCGGCAACTTCGGCTCCATTTTCAGNGCTTTCACGAGCGCACACACCGGCTGATGGGCATCAACTCCGCTGCTGAGCTGCAGCTGCTGATTGTGCGCTTGCTACAGCCATATCACGAGAAGGTGGAAGCACAGAGAGCAGAAGCAGCAGCAGCAGCAGCAGCATCCAACAGTCAGGGAGGCTCTCCGCCACCCCCCTTGAGTCGGGACACTACAGCAGCTTCCTCATCCAATGCAACCGCGGCATCTCTAGCTCCAGCGGCAACTTCGGCTCCATTTTCAGCTAGCCAGCAGCAACGTCCACGTCCAGAGAGGCAGAGAGAAGAGGATGAAGCTCTCCTTGAGGCAGCACTCGCTGATCCTTCTGGAGACATGTTTGAGGTTCCAGAGCCTCCTCCTGCAGTGGCAGTTGAACTGTCGACGCTGGAGGAAGAGGTGGAGCAGTGGGCTAAGGTACCAAAAGAAATCCGAAGTGTCATATTTTGAAGCATTTCAAGAAGTTGGGACGCAAGTTTCCAACCATGTGCCTTGCTGCCATGGATGTTTTTTCGGTGCCTGGTACATCTACCCCCTCTGAACGGCTCTTCTCACTTGGCAGGCACGTCATACCAGACTTCCGTCATTCCCTCGCGCATCTGGCGGTGGAGAATCTTCTGACGATGAAGTCGTGGATCAACGAGCCATCATTCTTGGATTTCCCAGCGAGCCAACAAGGGATACTGGCTAAGGACTTCTCTGATGAGGAGGATCGCATCAATGAGCTGCAGTGACAGGCAAAGGTTGCCAACCTGGTTGGAGAGGCGGTGGAGGAGCTGGAGGGCTTGAGCATCTTTGTGAATGAGGAGGAGGAGGAGGAAGAGAAGAAGGGAGAAGGTGGAGAGGAGGGGAATGAGGATGATGATGTGATGGAAGTAGCATAGGATTTTGTCATTGCTCTGTCAACATTGAACCTCTCAAAGTTTCCTCCTTCGTTCTGTTTTCTCTTTTTTTGCCTGTGTGGTCCACTGTTTGTGACTGCTTGCAATCCCATGCAAGCTGACTTGCTCCCATGAATTACACCAGGTTAATAGTGCATTCACTGTGTACATTACAACAAAAATGGGTGAAGTGCAACATGAATGAAGTGCAACATGTGCACATATTGTCTTCTTCGTATGCTTGAGTGTTACATTGTGTGATGAAATGCAAGGATCTGGAACTGTCTGCTTTAAATGCCTCAAAGTTGAATCAACATCTGCACAGACCACAGGAATGACATTAAGTGTAAGGACATTTGCTGTGTCAGCAAGCGATGTGAATGGCATTCACTCTGAAGACTTTAAGGGAAATGACCCCCCCCCCCCCAAGGAATCTGATTATGTGAAAAAAGAAAACATCATGTGTAACAGGAATGACATTAGGGGACACCCCCCCCCCTCCCCCCCGAATCACATTATGTGCAATGAAAAAAAAATCAGTTATGCAATGTTTCTGGAGCTATTCTTTGTTTTCATCAAACTTGCTTTGTCAAGCTCCTAAGGATTTGTGGGGATCCGGCAAGATCCACGGATCCTAGTGAATTTGCGGATCTGGTCTCAGATCCGTGGATCCGGATCCATGCTGCGATCCATACTATCGGAGCCGGATCAATCCTCAGATCCGCGGATATGATCTGGTGTGCACCCTCAGGTGGAGGTGGAGGAAATGGCAGAGATGGAAGAGGAGGAAGAAGAGGAGGATAGAGAGAAGAAGAAGGATGGAGAGGAGGTGGAGGAGGGGATGGGAGAGGGCGAGGGAGAGGGGGAGGGTGCGGGGGAGGCGGGGGAGGTGGGGGAGGTGGAAGAGGTGGAGGAGGTGGAGGAGGTGGAGGAGGTAGAGGAGGTGCACGAGGTGGAGGGGGTGGAGGAGGTGGAGGGGGAGGGGGAGGTACGAGAGGTGGGGGAGGAAGGGGAGGTGCGGAAGGTGGGGGAGGTGAGGGAGGTGGGGGTCCACCCAATGGGCGGAGAGACCATGGGATATCCCCCTTGTATTTGCGGCCCCGTGATAGGGGCAGCAAAGGTGCCGGGCACCAGTACCAGGGGTTTCGCATGGTAGGGGCCGGGGGTATCCGGCCGAGGAGCATCCTATCCAAGAGCGATGCCGGGCCCAACGACAGGTTGCCCAAGGTGCCAACCTCTAGGAACAGACACACCCGCAGCCGCCTGCAGCCGACTATGAGGCTGGGGGCCTTTTTGGCACACCCCGACGGGGGTAGGTGACCAAGGATCGAGCACTGGCCCGCGACCGGCCACCCGGCGCCCGCTTGCCCCAAAGAGCGGGGTAGGGAGTGCCTGGAGGGGATCTGCTGTACCCGCGTGCCAGAGTGTATGTAATGAGAGCCCTCTGGAGAGCCAAGGTCTGCTGGCTTCACAAACCGGCTAGCCCGGGGCGGAAGGGAGGGGGGCGGACCCGGACGGAGCACCGGGGTGCCCGGGAGCGGGTCCTGGACGTGCATCGACGGAAGCACGTAGTCCAATACGTCCATGTCAAGGATGGCGCACAAGGTGTGTACCAAGCGCAATTGACGAGGGTAAAGGAACCGATGTTGCCACAACAAGGAGAGCTTCCCCAAAGCGGCCGGCACAGGGCGCTGCCACAATGGACCGGACTCTTGCAAGGACTCTACAGAATGAGACCGCTGTTGTCACTGCTGCCGCCGGTGATGAACTTGCTGTTGTTGCTCCGGTGGTAGCTGCTTCATTGGCAGCGGCTNAAGGATGGCGCACAAGGTGTGTACCAAGCGCAATTGACGAGGGTAAAGGAACCGATGTTGCCACAACAAGGAGAGCTTCCCCAAAGCGGCCGGCACAGGGCGCTGCCACAATGGACCGGACTCTTGCAAGGACTCTACAGAATGAGACCGCTGTTGTCGCTGCTGCCGCCGGTGCTGAACTTGCTGTTGTTGCTCCGGTGGTAGCTGCTTCATTGGCAGCGGCTACTGCTTCAGTGGCCGCTGCTCCTGCTCATGCGCCTGCTGATGCTATTGTTGTTGCTTATGCTGCTGCTACTGCTGCTGTGACGGCCGCTACTGATGTTGCCGCTGTTGTTGTTGCTGCTGTTGGAGCTGCTGCCCCTGCTGTTGAGGCTGCTGTTGCTGTGGCTACTGCTGTTGCTACTGCTGCTGTGGCAGTTGCGGCTGGGGCGGCTGCTGTAAATGCTAGGACTGCTGCGGGGACATCGGCGGATACTATAGGAGCAACTACCACACTTCCTCAAGCAGCTCTATCAGATGCGGTGGCATGGCCAACCCCTCAAAACTGGGAGGAACCTGACGGACATGTACCTCTAACGCAGTCAGTCTCCCCTCTATCCTACCAAGGATAGCGCTAACCTCCTAGAGGGAGTCGAGAAGGTGTCGCTCGCCCGAGCCGGAAGCACCAGCGGCCTGAACCTCCAAGTCAGTTACCTGGCCGAGGAGCACCACCAAAGTCACTTCAACCTTGGAGATAGAGGCAGAGATGGTGGGAAGTTTGACCATGATTGCAGAGTGGATAGCCTCTGAGAGTGCAGAGGCAGCCCGACCGCGGTAGGTGGCCAAATCGAGGCCGCCATTCGCCTCCAGCCACGGCCACAAGAGACGGTGGAGGGCACCCTCCCACCAAGAAGTGGTGGTGGGACCCCTGTGCTTCTGCGCTTGCTTGTCTACAGCCACATGCAGTGTCGCGGCAGCCATAGCTGCGGCAGCGTTGCGGACCTCGTGCACCTCGGCAGAAGTCTGTAAGCATGATGTAGTCGACCGTTGCATGGACCAATCACAGAGCAGGCATCAAAGTCAGAGCGTTCCGCAAAGCGGTGAACGCTTCTTGTTCCATTTCTTCCCACCGCCAAAGTACAGTCGAGCCCCGGAGGAGCATGTTGAGCATGTTCTCAATGTTCCCGCCAATGTTTTCCATCCATACCGTCATCAAGTTGATTATTTAACTTTGTCAGCTCATGGTCGCTCATCCAAAATACTCCTCAAATTGTGGGTCAGTTTCCTGATTTCAATTTGATGCAATGGTCGATGTTGCATTGAGGTGGGAAGGATTTTCGGGGGTTTGTCGGGGAAGACGTCTTTAAACTCTTGGATGAGAGGTGCAAACTCCTCGGAAACCATCACAAACTTTGTTGATGCCGATGAGGCTGATGAGGATGATGAGGTTGATGAGGCCGATGATTCAGTCGCTACCACTCCTGCTTCCTCCATTAGCTCAAGATGTACAAGGTATGCATGAGCCCTTGTCGGATACAGTACTTGGTCACGTTGAGCAATATGGGATGCATAGGTTGTTTCTTGTCGGTCATTGCGGCTTCCCTTGCTGCTTCCACCTCTGCTGCTCCCGCTATCTACTTCTACCACAAGCATGAAAGTTGGGGCTTGGCACTGTTGACCTCCACGTCGACATCACCACTATTCCAGTTGATCCATGGATTGTGTTGGTACAAGAAATTGTGTCCGAGAATGATTTTTTGATCACTCATTGGACATGACCTCCTGAGCCTCACATTCCGCAACTCTCCCACTTGTAGTCATAGTGGTTCTCAGAGTCTTTGTACCTGCAATCTTCCGTCAACTGTCTTTCATTCAAATGCCCCTGGTTCAATTTGCAAATCCAGCTTTCATACTATATTGTTTCTTACAAAAATATGAGAGGCCCCTCCATCCAATAATGTCAGTACCGTTCTGCGACTCTTGCAACCTCGAGGTTGCACTCTTAGTAGTACCGCCGGTTGGTCGCTCTCGTACCCTTGTCAAGCTAAGCGATCCCAAAAACCCTCTGTGGTGTCGTGAGCTGTTCAGATTGGCAATCGTTTGGCGCAAATCAATCCACTTAGACAAGAGTTGTGCCTTTGACTCTTGCCCCTTGCCTTTTCTTGACTCATTTTTCTGTAAATTTCTCCCCTTTCTGGCCTGCTTGTTTTCGCAGGTTCAAACAATTTTGACTTTTTCGTAATTGTAGCAGGTGCATGTGTCTTTTTGGTCAATGACATCAACTTCCATCGGAGTCAAGGAGTCTCTCAACTAGTGTTTCTTGTTTCCACAATAATCATGGTTAGGAGGTCATGAACAGTAGGATTCCTTGATTTGAGTGTTGCAGTCAGCGCTGTCAATCCTTAATGTAGATGCAATCGTTCACAATAAGTCGTTCTGAATGCCAACAATGGCAATCACCTGCCGGATGTCTCGTTTGAGGCTGTTGTAGTGAGAACAAAGTTCATCAGGGACGCTGTCTGCACCAGTGATGATCTCGCAAAACCTTCACGTGTACTCTGCCATGTTGGAGTGTTCACGGAGACGTTGGAGCTTGTACCGAGCGTTGGACTTCTTGTTCAGCCATCCAAAATGTGCACGCATTGCGCACAAGAATTGGCTCCAGTTGTTTGGTGGCGTTAGCGCATCTCACAATTGCGTGTTGAACTGCTCCAAGGATAGATCGCCTACGATTGACAACATGATACAGGCACTGTGGGCCGTCGATGAGGCCCCGCTGGTCTCCTGCTGCCATTGGATGGCTTTTTGATTAGACCACCAACTTGATTCCATGCCACGCAGAAGCGCGGTCACGAGGTTAGTCTTCTTTTGATCATCATTGACCTAATGGCGGTGAAGTACACCNCAAGAATTGGCTCCAGTTGTTTGGTGGCGTTAGCGCATCTCACAATTGCGTGTTGAACTGCTCCAAGGATAGATCGCCTACGATTGACAACATGATACAGGCACTGTGGGCCGTCGATGAGGCCCCGCTGGTCTCCTGCTGCCATTGGATGGCTTTTTGATTAGACCACCAACTTGATTCCATGCCACGCAGAAGCACGGTCACGAGGTTAGTCTTCTTTTGATCATCATTGACCTAATGGCGGTGAAGTACACCTTCAAGCTCATCAGCCATATCTAAACCGGAGGTCCTTTGGGATTTGTGGGATCAAACGGTTCAGGTGGGTCCAAAGAATCTTGGGTTCGTTTGAGAGTTGGGTGCTTCTGCTGAAGAGCACCGCTTCCTGTGCACTCACGTTGCGAAGAGCCTCCATTGCGACATTGAGTTGTTGGAGTAGATTGCTGTTAGTCCACTCAAGCGCAGAGACATGGTTTCCCAGTTCCTCGTTGATCCGTGCCTATCATCCAGTGGCACTGGTTGCTCCCGTTGTAGACATTGAGGTCGTCAGTAGGGGCGGCTGGTTTACTGCCGTTGAATTTGTGACCAGATTGGTCATCGTAGCCGATGGGGCGGACCCAGCTGCCGCATAGCCCACCACGCCCATGTTCGTTGCCGCTTGGGGTTTGAGTGCATAGGCACGTTCTGGTCCTCTATCGCCAAAGTCATCATAGAAGACCCGTTTCTGGTTGTCGGATGCGCTTGCTCGCTTCACGTTGTCGTTGCAAAAGTGTGCAAAGTCTTGACGTGCGAGATGTACTGAAGGCTTCTGCGAGGAAGTCCTTCGCATGAATAAAGTAGTCAGATGCCTCTCCAGCACCGCTGCGCTTTGTTACCAAGTGGTATGCCAAATAGAGCGTAGATGCTGAACATGTATGAGTTGCGAGATAGAACACAATTTGAGAATTTGGGACACTTGAGTAATTTATGATCAGCGGTGCGTGTACTTTGATGAAAACTGTTGAAATGACCCAACACATGTATACAAGTATCGAGTCACAAATGAGGCATAGTCGGGGTCTTTGGGTCGATTGTTGAGCAACGCGTGTTGAGTTGCGTCACGAGTGGTTGGATCAAGAAGCTCCGTTGAGGAATCGGGGGACTTCAAAGATCGACGGTGAAGATGCAAGATACATCTTTACAAATCTGGATGTATCGCGATGCGTCAAGAAGTTGACCGAAAGGTCGTGAGACTTATGTCAATGATTCTTGAAAGTGGTTGAAGGTCAGAAGGTGCGAGGAGGACGGCCTGAGAGCGAGGGCCGTTGGCCAAATTGCCCTCGACCGTCGGAGTGAAAATCGAGGTTTTTTTGCATGGTGAGCTAATTGTGTAGTGGAAAAAATGCACACTAGGGATACTAGGGGCTCATTCACGTCAGGTATGTAAACATTCCTAGGGAGTTTCAGACTACCCAATCTTTGTAAGGGAACCTTTCGGCCCCCACAACCGTGGGACGCTGCAAGTGCCCCTCATGTTAAATCCAGGATGGGTTTGACTAAGGTCAATGCTTCAAAGAAAGGTTGAACTTCATAATTGATTTTTGTTTGTTTTCATCTTCTAAGATCACAACCAAATCATATGTCCTGCTCGCGGTCAAGGACTCCGGCCGATTGACGACCTGTGATGAGCATTCGCTCATCATGGACCTCTACAACTGTGGATAAAACTACAAGCAATAGACGGGTAGCAAGGCATCCGATCAACAAAATTCATCGTTGACTGTCAATTGTCCACATGGTCATGACCTTTTTTTTTGTGTGCAATCAACGACGCATATTGGGAACAAGCATGGAAACAGAATGGGCTTATGGTTTTTTCTGTCCTGGTGCAAGACGGATGAGAGTTACACTTTGCGTTGTGACAAGATCCCGGCTATTCCATCCAATAGGGTTGTATGTTTGGAATTCCCCAAGAGAACACATCCTATTCCTTGTTATTCGTCTTGTCGGGACATGGGTTGGAGATTTTGTAACCCCACCTCCTCGCGAGGGCTAGGTGCAACCGCCAAAAGCCGATGGTGTCATCAAAAGACACCAACAGTCCACCCACTAGACCGACTCGTGGGCAGGAAAGGGAGTTATCGGAAAGTGAGTTACAGTTCATGTATCCAAATGATCAAATTTTGATAGCGAACAACAAGTGAAAGTATTGCCCTCCCATATCTGGAAGTTTGAAAACAAAACCTACACATCCAACTCTCTTTCCATGTCCAAATAATGACATGGATTGCTCATCAAGTATAGGGAAGAGGGTAATGTAACTCCCCACCATCATGAGCATCATGATTGTGTACTTATCCTTCTTTCTCCTCTTTTTCAACACAAACCCCCGAACAGAGATTCATGGTTTTCTATGTTTACGGGGGTTCCTCAAGTGCAAATGCAAAAGCTTACATCCCTGAATGGGAATATAGGCTTTGTTTCCGACACGCCTGGTGTTATGTCCCTGACGTACACGAGTCCCTTACCTCAGCAATTTGGCACTTTTGTCATTACATCCATGATCCACCATGAATCCAGCTTCAGATGTCTATTCGNAATGTATCCAAATGATCAAATTTTGATAGCGAACAACAAGTGAAAGTATTGCCCTCCCATATCTGGAAGTTTGAAAACAAAACCTACACATCCAACTCTCTTTCCATGTCCAAATAATGACATGCATTGCTCATCAAGTATAGGGAAGAGGGTAATGTGACTCCCCACCATCACGATCATCATGATTGTGTACTTATCCTTCTTTCTCCTCTTTTTCAACACAAACCCCCGAACAGAGATTCATGGTTTTCTATGTTTACGGGGGTTCCTCAAGTGCAAATGCAAAAGCTTACATCCCTGAATGGGGATATAGGCTTTGTTTCCGACACGCCTGGTGTTATGTCCCTGACGTACACGAGTCCCTTACCTCAGCAATTTGGCACTTTTGTCATTACATCCATGATCCACCATGAATCCAGCTTCAGATGTCTATTCGGATCAGTCGGGCTCTACAGGAGAGTCATCCTCCGTCGGCGTCCCCGTTGGCCCCATGGATCCCCCCCTTTGTTCACCTGGAGGGCCTTCTCCTTGACGCTGTCACGGATCATCTAGTTGTGGAGGCCTTGGGAGAGGCATCGCGGGGCTCCGGGGCCGATCCAAGGGGTCTGACTTGCGACATGCTCCGTGGCCTCATCCTTGACACCTCGGGTGGGCCGGAGTCTTTGACGGCTATGGTTTGTCTCATCCCTCCCGGGGTGTTGCCGCACAAGGTTGCCACGTTCTTGGGGCACAGTCACCTTGTTCCATTACTGAAGGGGGACACCGAGTGGGGGGGGGTTCGACCCATTATCGTGGGGGAGGCACTGTTCCGGCTGGCTGGTCGGGTCTTGCTGCTATGAGATAAGGAGAAGATCACGGTGGCGTTGCAACCTTTGCAGTTTGGGGTGGGCGTGTCAGAAGGGGCGGCGCTGTTGGTGCAGGGGGTACGGGCCATCTTGGCTTCGCATCCCTCATTCTGGCTTCTCCGCCTGGACATTCGCAACTCCTTCAATGAGATTGAGCACAACAGCGTTTTTGAGGCCGTGCGTGACAGGGGTCCCGGCTCTTGGGTGCCTTTCTTAGCACAGTTCTACACATCCCCAGGGCAACTATTGTTCTTCGGGGTGAGTGCACCGGCCGTCTTAGAGAGTCAGCAAGGGGTGCGACTGTCAACCGGCCTGAGGCAAACGGACTAGAAGATAGTGCCGACACAATAGCACCTGCCGTCCGCTCCTAGCATTTCAGCTAGGAGAAGATATCACCCTCAGGATCACGGTTCCACACTGAGCACTTCCTAGGCAATCACTTGCTAGCAACTGTGTCCACTTAACACTTGGTCACTTTCGCTCGAGGTGCTAGTCAAAGACTAACTCTTGGGGCTTAGACCAACCAGTGTCTTCCTTATACTATTCCTTAGTTGGTCAACTCTGTGAGGAGCATCTAAGGCCAGATTGTGTTATTAGAATGAGGAATGGGCCTGGTACATATAGTCCTAGGCCTGGCTTCTAAGGTGTGTGGGTAGTGGCACTTTTGGGGTGGTCACTCCACACCACCTCACCAGTCCGCAAGTTGGCGCATCCATTGACCACCAAGTGGCGCACTCTCCTCATGCATGGAGAAATGTATATGAAACTTCCCCTGTGCTGGAAGGTCAAAAACCTCCTATGCACATCAAGGCTCGATCGCAGGTCAATGTTGTCCCTAAGTCCAACATGCTATCTGTTGCGCTACACTTCTGGTGTCTCGCTTGGACTTACACCACGAACAAGGTTTGGGGGACTTACTCCAAGGGAGCAGTGCATGTCCAACCTGTCCATCAAGCCATAGGAGCGTCCATGGGACATAGAAGAACAACAATCTCTCCCTTGCACCTTAGGCCACCTGCTGTGGTAGTTTTCTTCGGCATGAACCTCTAGGTTGTGTTTGTGCATGTCAATTTTCTTGGTCTTTAGTTCTCATCTCTTGCATCCACCATGCCAATTCCTCGAGCACCTGCAACATGCAAGTCGCTGTCTAGCGGCTTTGTCAAGAAGTCCGCAAGCATTTTCTTAGTTGCGATGTGCGCCAGTTCCATGACACCCTTGGCGACAAGGTCACGTGAGTAGTGGTACCGAATGTCGATGTGCTTTGTATGCCGGGAGATCATGTCGTCCTCTGCCATAGCGATGGCACTTTGGTTGTCGATGCCGATGACGGTTGCTTCCTCTTGTGGTGCCTTGATCTCATCAAGCAAACTACAAAGCCACTGTGTTTCCTTGCACACTTTGGAGAGTGCAATGTACTCCTCCTCAGCAGTAGAAAGCGAGATGCAGTCCTGCTTCTTGCTTACCCACGAGACCACACCATCGTTGAGAAGACAGACAAACCCTGAGGTGGACTTCCTGTCATCAATCCGTCTCCACCATCGCACAGAGTGAATAATCGCGGCAAATCTCCGCCAATTTCTCTCGTATGGCATGGTTGACGTGAATAATTGGCCCTGAACCACCACGGAGCGTGACCTCCACCGACAAGAGCCCATGACCACCATGGATGTGAGAATATGCA
>SZWC01016262.1:42900-59613 GCA_023375785.1 Penium margaritaceum
GCCTGGTACATATAGTCCTAGGCCTGGCTTCTAAGGTGTGTGGGTAGTGGCACTTTTGGGGTGGTCACTCCACACCACCTCACCAGTCCGCAAGTTGGCGCATCCATTGACCACCAAGTGGCGCACTCTCCTCATGCATGGAGAAATGTATATGAAACTTCCCCTGTGCTGGAAGGTCAAAAACCTCCTATGCACATCAAGGCTCGATCGCAGGTCAATGTTGTCCCTAAGTCCAACATGCTATCTGTTGCGCTACACTTCTGGTGTCTCGCTTGGACTTACACCACGAACAAGGTTTGGGGGACTTACTCCAAGGGAGCAGTGCATGTCCAACCTGTCCATCAAGCCATAGGAGCGGCCATGGGACATAGAAGAACAACAATCTCTCCCTTGCACCTTAGGCCACCTGCTGTGGTAGTTTTCTTCGGCATGAACCTCTAGGTTGTGTTTGTGCATGTCAATTTTCTTGGTCTTTAGTTCTCATCTCTTGCATCCACCATGCCAATTCCTCGAGCACCTGCAACATGCAAGTCGCTGTCTAGCGGCTTTGTCAAGAAGTCCGCAAGCATTTTCTTAGTTGCGATGTGCGCCAGTTCCATGACACCCTTGGCGACAAGGTCATGTGAGTAGTGGTACCGAATGTCGATGTGCTTTGTATGCCGGGAGATCATGTCGTCCTCTGCCATAGCGATGGCACTTTGGTTGTCGATGCCGATGACGGTTGCTTCCTCTTGTGGTGCCTTGATCTCATCAAGCAAACTACAAAGCCACTGTGTTTCCTTGCACACTTTGGAGAGTGCAATGTACTCCTCCTCAGCAGTAGAAAGCGAGATGCAGTCTTGCTTCTTGCTTACCCACGAGACCACACCATCGTTGAGAAGACAGACAAACCCTGAGGTGGACTTCCTGTCATCAATCCGTCTCCACCATCGCACAGAGTGAATAATCGCGGCAAATCTCCGCCAATTTCTCTCGTATGGCATGGTGGACGTGAATAATTGGCCCTGAACCACCACGGAGCGTGACCTCCACCGACAAGAGCCCATGACCACCATGGATGTGAGAATATGCATGGAAGCTTCTTGGCGACACAGCCGCCGACAAGGCGTCAGTGCTTGGTGAGACGATGACGACAGTCACAAGTCGTGCACACAACGACAAGGGTCTGGCTGGGAGACATAAGGGAAAGTGTCAGAATGCTTTAATAGTATTTGTAGAGAGAAATGACAAACGACAGGTCCATGGCATAAGTACCTGCCGCGGCGCACAGCGGGCGTCGCATGCGACAACACACGATCTATCCTAAAACCAGCCCAAAACCACTATTTTGGACGTAACTGTGCGCAGACATGTTAGAACGCTATGCCGTCTGAACCTAGACGTGTCGGATCACAAGCTAGACACTATGACTGGTCACATGCATGCATCCAGCATCAAACGGTGGAAACATAATGCAAAAACGTGCAGACCGGGCCCACGGCGAGTCCACCGATTAACTCCTGCGAGTTGCAAAAAAACTTGAGAAGGTCCCGGGTAGCGTCCAGAGCTCTGGAACGGTCATCGGTCAGCTCCAAGCTAGTATTCCGCCACCGGATGACGCACCGGTACCACCATGGTCCACCTCAAGAATGTGCACGAGTATGGACACGATCAAGTGGTCACAATAAACTGTACAAGTCCACAGGAACGTCACAAATCACAACACTCCCCCATGACCCGATGGTACGCATGTCCATACTCGTGCACCACTGAGACGAGTACTACAACAAGTGCAACGACAGATGTGACATGGACACAGACACATACCACACTCAACCATTCTCAGGCAAGGGGCGAAGCCCAACAAAACGAATGGCCACAAGGAACTTTTCGCGTGCTAGTGCCTTTGTCAAGAAGTCAGCACGCTGCATGTCAGTGCCAACCCAAATGACGGCGATCACATGTCGCTCCACAAGATCACGCATGAAGTGGTGCTCAACCACAATGTGCTTCATGCGAGCATGAAAGACACCAGAGTTCTCGGCAATGACAAGAGCCCTCTGGTTGTCGCAATGAAGGACAATTGCAGGAACCGGCGCTGCAGCCATACCGCCTCAACAGCACCTGCACCCGAAGCAACATACTCTGCCTACGATGAGCTACGTGCAATGTAGCCCTGCTTCCCATTGCGCCAGGACAGAGCGGTACCACCGAGCATGAACACGTAACCGTTGCGACTGCGTCCATCTCAGCTCCAAGCCCAGTCGCTGTCAGTGTAGCTGTCAAAGACCAGCGAACACTGCCGGCGAAAGTAGAGTCTGAGGTACGGTGTGGAGACCACGTACCGTACCACTCACACAGCTGCGTGAAGGGCTCTAACGCGTGGAGCCTACAAAAACTAGGCAAGGAGGTTGACGGCAAAGGCGATGTCCGGACGTGTGGTAGTGGTCAGGAAGAGCAAAGATCTAATGAGATGGAGGTACAAGGTCACATCCACTGTCTCCCCCAGCAGTGTGGGATTGTCCACTTTCAGGGCATCCTGCCCGTCAGGCGTGAGAGGTGTGGAAGCCGTGGGCACTACGCCGAGGAGGTTCGTTGAAGAACTCTCCCACAACACGTACGTATCAGGCTTGATGCAGTAGCAGCGTCCGACGTCTACGGTTTCGCACAATCTCCATGCCAAGAAACACCGCTACAGGACCAAGGTCCTTCATCCTGTAGGCAGTCTGGAGGACAACCTTGGCCTCCTTCACGGCCTCCAGTGAAGGAGACACGATCAAAAGGTCGTCGACATAGACTAGGCTGGAGGTGAACTGCTCAGGTGTCCGTCAGATGAAGAGAGAAGGATCTTCCTCGCTTTGTACATATCGTGCATGAGGCAGGGTCACTAGTGATCTCCTGGTTCCAACACTGAGGAGACTTCTTGAGGCCGTACAAGGACTTGCACAAGCGCCAGAACTTGTCACCGTCCTCAAAGCCAAGTGGCTGAGCCATGTAAATCTCCCCATCCAGAGAGCCATGGAGGAACACATTGTTCACATCCATCTAGTGCAGTTTCGAGTCATGCTGAGCCACTACAACGAACAGTGCTCGAGCTGAGGTCAGACGGTCGTCATGGGCAAATGTGTAAGTGTAATCGATGCCCTCGATCTAAGAGTACCCCTTAACGACCAAGCNAGCCTTGTGGCTTTCTACTGAGCCATCCGGCTTCACTTTCTTACAAAAGACCCACTTGACTTGAATAGCCTTCCTCCCAGGTAGAAGGTCGACTAGCTCGTTAACTCCATGCTCTTGCATAACGCAAAGCTCATCCTCGCAGGCAGTACACCAAGCGTCTGCATCATGTGATGAGAAAGCTTCCCTCAGTGTGCCCTTGTCAGGCACCATAGAGGGAGAGCTCTATGTGGCAAGAGCACACGCCTGAGTGCTAGGTTTGACAACCAAAAGATCAGCTGTTGTAACACAAGCGATATGAAACTTGCGAGTTACAAGATCGTGCCCTATCGAGCACGCTGGATGAACATCTGTGTGCGCAGTGCGGACACTCAGGCCTTGGGCCTTTGTGCCGGGATCACCACTCGCAATGTTGCGAGTAGAGCGCATGGGTGTGAGACAAGACACTCGCTGGGCTCCGAAGTCCTATTGGTTGAAGACGACCGCAGGGCTCACATGAGTAACTTGGGCTTGAGGGGCGCACCTCAGGCTCGGGAACAAGCATGACCACAGCTGGGGAGGGTTGAGGCAAGGGAGCTGGTGATGCCGTAGATGCGTGTGTGGGAGACATGGGACTTGGTGTGACAGTAGGAGCAGGTGAGGCACGACCACGCACAGAGGCAGGAGTGCCGACTGACATAGTATGGTCATAGGAGTACGTACAGGTACAGGATCATGAGTACCTATGGAGTGCGAGGGAACAGGGGTAAAAGCTGGCAGTGCTGGAGAGGTCTCTTGGCCGACAACGATGATCGCTGGGTCATCAAGAGCCGGGGACCGCGAAGTGGAGGGAGCTCGAACAGACACATCACCCTGGTGAGAGGTGCTCGCATGCGCAGACTCCCCCATCCATTAAGAAACCTCACATGTAGGAACATGCATGACGGACAACGACCTGATCGATGCCAGATCCTGGTAGGTGAGAGAATCAAAGAAGAGCGCGTCGAGAGACTCGACAATGCGACGACGTGCAGGGTTCCAAAAATGGCAGGCCTTCGAGCGTGGGGAGATGCCTGCGAAGGCACAAAAGCAATCCTGCGGTGAGATCTTGGACCCCCGCTGGTCCTCGACGTACGACACAGAAGCTAAGGATCCCCAGACACTATCGAAGCGCAGGTCAGCATGGTGGCCGAACCAGATCTCATACGGTGTGACGTGGTCCGGAAGGGGACTATGCGGGAGGTGGTTCCAGACCCAAGTCATGTAGGCGAATCCTTCAAAAGCAAAGGACTCCGGGAGACCACAGTCAGACCGCATAGTGCAAACCGCATCCTCCATGATGCGGTTCCAGCGCTCAAAAACATCGTTTTCCTGAGGAGTAGTAGGAGCGGAGACCTGGTTAAAAGTCTTGTAATTGACTAAGAAGCTGTCCGCCTCCCCAAGAAACTCGCCGTCGCAATCCGAGCGAAAGGTGTGCAGCGTGTGGCGGGACTGACGCTCAACCATCACTAGCCAGAGGCAAACCGCGAGAGCGGCGTCACTCTTCTGGCGCAGGCTGTAGACCCACCGCATCCGGGTGAAGTCATGAGTCAGGGTCAGGACCTATCGCCCCGATCGGACAGAGACTCGACAGGAAGGGGACCAAGAAGGTCCAAATGGACTAACTTGAGAGGGCAAAGTACGTGAGAACGGGAGTCAGCGTAGGTGCAACGATACATCTTACCCTGAGCGCAGAAGGGACAGTCGGTCTTGGACGGCTTCTAGAAAGAAGCCACGTCAAGAGCGAGGGTGGGTTGTGTTCGGATGAGCTTCGACAGAGTGTCAGAGCCTACATGACAGAGGCGGCGATGAAGCATTTGCTGGTGCTCAGGAGACAGAACACTAGTGAAAAAAACACGAGCGGAAGGGGAGGGGGAGCAAGGAGCAGAAGTCCGAGAGACTTAACACTGGTCATCCACAACAGACGCACGAAGAACACCGCTATGAGTGTTAGTAGCAATCACAATTGCGGACTCTATTGTGTGCTCCAAAGAGAGTCCCATCTGTTTGCAAGCACGTACAGAAAGCAAACTAAACTCAAAGTCAGGTACAAATAGCACCTTGAAAAGATACAGGGAGCCAGACGGAACATCAAAACACAGGAACCCAACACCCTGGACTGGCAAGGAATGATCACGGCAATTGCGGACGGAATGAACAGACGCAACATGGCCGAGAACAACAAAATCACTTCGACGAAAGGTCATGTGATGAGTGGCACCAGAATCAATGATCCAAGTGCCACCAGAATCACGAGTGGAGGACGTCACTGTACAACGGGCAATGGAACACTTAGCCTCAGATGAACATTGGGCAACAGGTGGGGAGGAATGACAAAGGGGATAAATGTAAGACTCATGAATCCAGTTTGTACAGTCAGGCCCGTCGTCATCATATGCCAACCGTGTCCCCTCGGACGAGTCATCCCAATCTACAAGAACAGACGGAGAGACAGTTTGTGAACCACCCGACTGTGACAACACACTTGCACCTCTCTGAAAGTGAAGCGCGAGAAGGTGTCGGAGCTCGACGATGGTGCGATCACGTGGGTCTAGGTCGCACCTAGTCGCCGGTGGTGAAGCAGGAACTGTAGCGGTCGTGGGCACCACGTGCACGGAGGATGTGCTGCTCGACATAGACGGTAGTGCGTGCGTAGCCTGGAACACACGAGTAATCCGCGCCCACTCGAGCGGCTGCTGGAACTCGGTGTAACAATGAGCGCCTCCACAATTGTAGCAGTGGAAAGAGCGTCCACTGGTACTGCTCGATGACGGATGCTGCTGTGACTGATGTTGGTCCGAGCCGAGCCTTCTCTGTGCCTTCTTTCCCTATGCTCTTGCCACGACACCCTGTGTCTTCGTCGGTGTAATCGGTGTGGAAGGGGAGGAGGAGGACATGGCAGAGGATGGAGAAGGAGTCTGCAGGAGGGTTGTCGGTGGTAATACGACGACTGTTGCAGCAAGGGAGGTCTCTTGATAAGCCACGGCTGCCTCACGAGCGGAAATCACCTGGAGGTAGTGCTGGTGCGCCCAAGGAAGAAGCTGTATTGAGGCCAAAAATGGCTCGAGCACGACGTCGCTGTACCTTGTTAAGATGTCTGTGTGCTCAAGGAAAACTTCACGCATGATTGTGCAGAGCGCCCATAGCTGTGTGCCTCCAGAGGTCCCAAGGCGCGTGTAGATGCGTATGGCGTGTCGCCAGTAGTTGCTTGTAGGCTCGGCAGGCCCCTTACAAAGGGGGGTGAAAGGCACGAATGTTTGCGGCGCGCGTGGCGTGCGTCTCTGCAGCAAGTAGGGATAACGCCAGGTCCCAGCCCCCACGTGGATCAGCGCCAGTGCCTGTGCCGGCCTCGCCAAGGAACAAGCGAAAGTCAACAATGGTCTAGCGTGACATGGCGTAAAAATTATGTGCATCGCCATGGCCGCTGTCAGCACCTGTGCTCGGTTTGTAGTCTGATACGGACTTTGGTAGTAGGGCCACACTCCCTCTGAAATAGCCTAAACCTGGAAAAGGATCTCCCAGCAGTCAAAACCATCCTCGCTTGCATACCGTGGGGGCGGTATCTCGAAGTCCTTGGGTTGTCGCTTGGTGGGAAGAGCAACAACAGGCTAAGAAGGACGAGGGATGGGGAAGACACCGGGAAGAGGGAATTTGCTAGGGTGGAGGTCGGGCGACGAGCAAATCAGCAAAAACCGCGATGTGTGTGGGGTTCGAGAGCTCATCAAGAGCTGGCGGAGACGCTCCTGAAGTACACGAATCTCACACTCAAGGGAGTCGCCCTCCATGCCTCACATGTTTGGATCCTAATCCCAAGGATCAAGAGGTGGCGGGTCGCATCTAGCTCATATCTTCGATGCTAGACCTGACTGTTGTGTAGAGGGTGCGACACCGGCAGCTCTCTCAGAGGTATGCTGTGGGGCCGTGGACTGACCCTGTAGAAGCTCGGAGAGTATACAAATGGCGTCAGTCTGCTCCCGCTATAGGCAACGCATCTTGTGCTGCTGGCTCCGCAGATCCTCAATAGCCTGTGAGCATGGACTCATGACCCCTCAGGAGGAAGAAGAGGGATCTAGTATCCTCTTTCCCTTGTCACCGGACGGAGCCATGTCACTGCTCATTATGGTTGGAGGGCTCAACTTGGTCGGATTGCGAAAACGTCATCGTTTCTCCAAGAGTTGAAACACTGGCAACTTTTGACTCTCCGAACAAGAACTTGTCTAGGTAACAGTGCTGACGTCATCAGGTGGTTACTGACATCAGCATGACCTGATGACGTCAACAAGAAAACTGCTGATGTCAGCTCCCCTCCTTTCCCCTCCTGTTTTTTTTTGTTATTTCCCCGCTGCGCAAGGGGCGGCTGCTCGGTAGCAGCCGGGCGGAAGCTGTACGGATTCTCCATAGCAGCTTTCGCTCGGCTGCTGCTGCGCTGGCACCAGTAGCGGTAGCCGCATGGTTGCTTGCGTAGTTGTGGCAGTAGCTGCGCACTGCTGATGTGTTGCAACGCAGCTGAGCGTTGCAACTATAGCTGTTACACGTAACAACTCTTGCGCCATGTACCGCTACTGCGTTGCTGTTGTTGCTACTGCTCCTGTATGATGCTACTGGTGCTGCTCAATGTTGCTATTGCTGTGCGGCATCGTTGCCGCCGCCGTGCAGCGCTGTTGCATGCTGCTCCTACTACAAGCTGTTGTTGCTGCGCGCCGCTGCTATCGCGGGCTGCTGCTACTACTGCCAGCCATCGCCTGACTCGGCTATGGCCTACTACCGCCACTGCAAGCGCCAATGCCAGTAGTTGCTAGCGGTTGCCGCCTGATGTAGGTGACACGTGCTGTTGCTAGCGGCTACTGCAGATTCACTCTTACGTGGATGACGTAGTCGGCAATCGGTGTCGTCGGCAGGTCCCTGTGGATCGACACAAGCGATGATGCTCACTGATGTTGCTCTGTTGCGTCTCTGTTGTGTAGCTTGGGGAGAACTGTCTCACCGCTCTGATACCATGAGGAGATGCGTGGAAGCTTCCTAGCGATACAGCTCCCGACTGGGCATCAATGCCTGGTCAGACGGTGACGACGCTCACAGGTTGTGCACACAATGACAAGGGTCTGGCTAGGAGACACAAGGCAAAGTGTCAGAATGCTTCAATAGCATTTGCAGAGAGAAAGGACAAATGACAGGTCCATGGCATAAGTACCTGCCGCGGCGCACAGCGGGTGTCGCACGCGGCAGCACACGATCTGTCCTAAAACCGGCCCAAAACCACTATTTTGACAGTAACTCTGGGCAAACATGTCAGAACGCTATGCCCTCTGAACCTAGACGTGCAGGATCACAAGCTAGACACTACGACTGGTCACATGCATGCATTCGGCATCAAACGGTGGAAACACAATGCAAAAAATTGCAAATAGGGCCCACAACCAATCCATGGATAAACTCTTGGATGCTGCAGAAAAACCANTGCTTCAATAGCATTTGCAGAGAGAAAGGACAAATGACAGGTCCATGGCATATGTACCTGCCGCGGCGCACAGCAGGTGTCGCACGCGGCAGCACACGATCTGTCCTAAAACCGGCCCAAAACCACTATTTTGACAGTAACTCTGGGCAAACATGTCAGAACGCTATGCCCTCTGAACCTAGACGTGCAGGATCACAAGCTAGACACTACGACTGGTCACATGCATGCATTCGGCATCAAACGGTGGAAACACAATGCAAAAAATTGCAAATAGGGCCCACAACCAATCCATGGATAAACTCTTGGATGCTGTAGAAAAACCATAAGAGGTCCCGGGTAGCGTCTAGAGCTCTGGAACCATTTTCGGTCAGCTCCACGCTGGTAGTCCGCCACTGGATGACGCATCGGGACCACCAGGGTCCGCCTCAGGAATCTGCACAAGTATGGACTCGGCCGAGTGGTCACAGTAAACTGTATAGGTTGACAGGAACGTCACAAATCTCAACAGGATGGAGAGATATGCCAATGGCAAACCCAGCCAAAGCTGGGCGTGGAGCTGGAAGTGGGCTTGGGCCAAGTAGAGACAATCCTCAGGGCCCGGTGGGCTTGCCTGAAGCCAGAGAGCTACCCCAGGAGACCCCACCCCCCCCACCACCGCACCATAGCCTCACAGAACTCCGGGAACAGCTCAGTCCCAACCATCTCCACATCCTCCAACCACTACTGATGCTGGTAATGGAAGAAGGACGGGCTGAGCTGCTATTACAACCCTCGACCAATGCACTGGCAAAAGACCTGGAGCGGGGGCAAGAGCGCAACAATAGAAGCAGGCAGGTGATCCAAAGCTTCCTATGAAAGAGGACAAAAGAACTCTATATCACGAGCCGCTGGAAGGTGGGGGCGGAAGAGGACATGAAGAGACTAGAGTAAAGCTGCAAAAGAGCATGCGTAGGTAAGGTGCGCCCTCGGAAATGCAGCAAAAAGGCCCCTGTCCACTGCGCCAAACGGCAACTGCGCCTGGAGTTGCGCCAACCCTTCCAGAGCTCTTGCATGGGAATCCGGTGGGGCCTCCACCACCCCCAGGATGCCCAGGAGAGCACTCCACGCTGCAGAATTGAATTCCTGCAACACCCGCTGCCAGTCAGCATCGGGGCGCAGAGCGCAAACAAGGAATTCCGTCCGAGGCGCGATACACAGTCGGAGCATCGTCGTCGCCGCGTGTGGATCCTCAAGATGCGTGAGCAACTGGAGCTCACGGGTCTTCTCACGCAACCACTCCTCCCCCCAGTCCCTCTGAAAGCCAAAAGACCCAATGGGATAGCCCAACAGCTCCACCCCCTCCACTGTCAATGGAATCCCTGCCACCACACCTAGCGTCCCTCATCCATTGCCACAGGAGACACTTATTCGGCTAAACCTGAAGCCCCTGGTTGCTAGGCACTCGGAGCATGGAGGAGAAGTACCTAGCTTAGGCTTTGAGCTTTGCGCAAATGGTGTTGTCATCCTGAAAGACACTGACGTGCCCCAACGCAGCCCCCTGCTTGCTACTCGACTCTGCTGAACTCGCCTCCAAGAGTGACAGAAGGGCCAAGTCAACAAGAACAAGGCCCAACGGATCACCTTGTCGCTGTTGTTCTTCTATGGCCCATGGCCACTCCTATGGCTTGATGGACAGGTTGTGCATGCACTGCTCCCTTGGAGTAAGTCCCCCAAACCTTGTTCGTGGTGCAAGTCCAAGTGAGACACTAGAAGTGTAGCGCAACGGATAGCGTGTTGGACTTAGGGACAATAGGTCCTGCGATCGAGCCTTGATGTGCGCAGGAGGTTTTTGACATTCAAGCATAGGGGAAGTTTCTTGTACATTTCTCCATGCATGAGGAGAGTGCGCCACTTGGCGGTCAGTGGATGCGCCAATTGACGGACTGGTGAGGTGGTATGGAGTGACCACCCCAAAAGTGCCACTACCCACACAACTTAGTAGCCAGGCCTAGGACTATATGTACCAGGCTCATTCCTCATTCTAATTGCACAATCTGGCCTTAGATGCTCCTCACAGAGTTGTCCAACTAAGGAACAGTATAAAGATGAAACCGGTTGGTCTAAGCCCCAGGAGTTAGTCTTTGACTAGCACCTCGTGCGAAAGTGACCAAATTTTAAGTGAACACAGTTGCTAGCAAGTGATTGTCTAGGAAGTACTCAGTGTGGAACCGTGATCCTGAGGGTGATATCTTCTCCTAGCTGAAATGCTAGGAGCGGATGGCAGGTGCTATTGTGTTGGCTCTGTTTTCTAGTCTGTTTGCCCCAGGCCGGTTGACAAAGGGTTATGGGCCCACAGTGACCAGTTGTAAGGCACGATTTGCTCAACTCTAGTACGCTCTCTCCATGTGCACACGCCGGCTCCATCAGCTCCATCAGCTCCATCAACTCCATCAGCTTCATCAGCTCCAACGGCTTGGTTTGCACTCAGCACACAGGGACCAAGGACAAGCTCTGCCCTTGGAGGCACGACCCTTGTGTCCCAACCAGGACAAGCTCTACCCTTGGTGGCAAGACCCTGGGTGTGTTGGTGTAGATATATTCTCTGTCTGCAGGTGAACATCGGCTGGAGGGGTAAGCAACGGATCTGCATCCTAAAGCCGGTAGCAGACATCAACTAACATCAGCCTACATCGGCCTCAACGCAGCAGAGACGTGGGAAGCAGACAAGGGCAACAAGAATGGTTGACCCATCGGGAGGAGTGGAGGCTGCCGCAGGGCAGTCTTCAAACTCAACAGTGGCTACCACAGGACAGACCACTGGAGCAAATGTGGGTGCTATGTCACTGTCGCAAGGTCTTGGACCCTTGGGAGGAATCCCCATTTTTTAGGGGACTGACTTCCACCTTTGGAGATGGCAGTTGGAGCTGGCAATGAAAGTGCGCGGCCTCATCAAGCTTTTGAAGGGAGAGGAGCAGGTTCCTGTGGTGGGCTCACCGGAGCACGGGGCATGGATGGAACGGAATGATATTGTCATGTCATTCCTCAGCAATGCGATTGTTAAGAAGTATGTTCCCATCATCGTCGGGTACACGCTCGCTTTCGAAGCTTACGACAAGCTCAAGCGTGTGCACCAATCCACCTCCCTCGCGAATAGATTATTCATCCTACAACGGCTGAAAAGCATGCGGGTGAATGAGGGCGAATCAGTCCCCGATTTCCTATAGGAGTTTGAAGGACTCCTTGGCAAGGCTTGCCAGATGAACTGGGACCTTGACGAAAACATGCAACCCACGATCCTCCTCATGGCGCTGCCGGAGAGCTGGAGCCCAATGATCACCGTCATGGGAGGTTGGAAGGAGGACGACCTGACATACACGGCAGTGTCCGAGTACTTGCGAAACGAGGCCATGCGCCGCAACGGAAGTGAGGCTAGCTTCTCAGCCTATGCCGCTCGCTACGGTGGCTGCGGGAACAAAGGGTGAGCCTCTGGTCAGAAAGGTGCAAGCGGAAGCGGTGGCGGCGGAGGCAACAATGGCGGCAAGGCTCCCAAGCGACAGGGCAACTGCCGCAACTACGGCAAACCTGGGCACTGGGCAAGAGAGTGCAGGTCGCCAAAGAAGGAAGACGGCGGAAGCAGTGGGAACAAAGGTAGCAAAAAGGGTGGCAAAGAAGCCGCCAACATGATGGCACAGAGCACGCCTCCGGCAAAAGGAGCGGCGCTGCTCAGGCCAGGAGCTTTCGGGCTCGACTCCGGCACCGATTATCACTCCAACAACAACCAGGCTGGATTTGTCTCAATTGGCCCCACCGAGCGGCGGTTCAGATGCGCGAACGGTAACATTGTGAACGCAAAGGGTGTAGGAGACAAGCTGGTGAGCATCAGCCTCAATGGTGTGGAGAAGGATCTACGGCTATGTGACGTGGTTTACATGCCCTTGTTTGCGACAAACCTCCTGTCCGTGTCAAAAGCAACAGACAACAACATGACGGTGGTGTTCACACAGAAGAAGGCGGTCATTGCCAGGAACAAGGACATCAAGGTCCTCTATGACAACAAAGATATCGTGGCACAGGTTCCATGGGCTGACGGGCTCTACGTATCGCAGACAACCGCAACAAAGAGCTCGGAAGATGAGGGTCATGCGGGTGCACCGGAGGCAGTGGTCTCGGTACCACCGCAGGAGAGCATACCAACGAAAAATGAAAAAGCATCCTCTGCCGCAAAGGACGAAGACGCCAATCTGTGGCATAGACGCTTTGGGCATGTTGCAAATAGCACGCTCCAAGTCATCCAGCAACAACGGCTGGTCCGCGGCATGAATGGTTGCAAGAAGGATGCGGTTGGGTGTGGCAGCCTGTGTGAACCTTGCTCCCAAGGCAAGACCAAGTGAACGCGCTTTGAGCGCAACGGTCGCCACGCAGAATCACCCCTTGACCTGATTCACACCGACATGTGCGGACCCTTTCGCACGGCGTCAAACGGTGGTAGCAAGTATTTCCTGACCTTCATCGATGACCACAGTCACAAAGTATGGATCTTCTTCCTCAAAACAAAGGGAGAAGTCAGAGAAAAGTTGCACGAGTTTGTCGCCATGGTGGAGCAACAGACTGGAAAGAAAGTCAAAGCAATGCGGAGCGACAACGGCGGAGAGTATGAGGCATGCAAGGGCTGGTTGTGGCAACATGGGATCAACCACCAGCCAACAACGCCTTACACACCGCAGAGCAATGGTGTTGCCGAACGGATGAATCAGACCATCCTCGGCATGGTGCGTAGCATGCTCTTTGATGCAAAGCTTCCACCGCGGTTCTGGGCGGAAGCGGCAAGAACGGCATGCTATCTCGTCAACCTGACTCCTGCGGCTGTCCTGGGCAGGCACGGAAAGAAAAAGGGCAAGCAACAGATGACGCCACAAGATGTTTGGCCAGGGAAGAAGCCGGACGCATCACACTTGAAAGTCTTCGGCTGCACCGCATGGGCAAAGGTCCAGGCGGGTGAGGGTGCCGGTAAGCTGCATGCAAGAGCGCGAAAGTGCATTATGGTGGGCTATGAGACGGCCCACAAGACATACCGCTTGTGGGACCTCGCAGGAAGAAGACTCATCACCAGCCGGGACGTAACCTTTGACGAAAGGAAACCAGGCAAGGAAGACATGCTTGATCCCACGGAAGCTCCAAAACAGGGAGAGTGGTTGGTGCTGCTAGAGTAAGGAGATAAAGCTCCTAAAAACTGGCAAGTGGTGCCAGTACAGCAGGTCGTGAAGAAGAGTGGTGTGGCAGGGGGAGCGGCTGCGCAGGCTGACGCAACGGCAAGCCCCGACACAGAGTCGGAGACGTTCGAGGCCTCTGGGACCAGCTCGGAGGCCAGTGGATCTTCAAACGAGGAAAACTTAACTCCAGGGCAACCAACAGCACAGGAGCAATAGCATTGCAAAGATCCACCAGCAATGCAATGTCAGAGCACACAACAAAGAAAAAAAACTCCAAAGTACGATGCTGACACCGGAAGTTGAACTAGACTGAGCTGGTCTTGTTTGGTTGAGGGAGAGCCGCTCACTGTGGCTGAGGCGCTGGCAAGGCCCGATGCGGCCAAGTGGAAGGAGGACGTGGACAGCGAGCTCGCATCCATTGAAGAAAATGGCACATGGGTGCTGGTGGACAGACCCGCTAACGCTCACGTGGTGGGCTCAAAGTGGGTGCTCAGGTTGAAGCGGAAGCAAAATGATACCATTGATAAGTACAAGGTAAGGGTTGTGGCGAAAGGATTCTCACATTGCACAGGGTCTGAGTACAATGAGACCTTCGCACCGGTCGTCACGTTTGCCTCCATCAGGTCCCTGCTTGCTGTCGCTGTCGCCAAAGACCTTGAGATCCACAAGATGGATGTGAAGACAGCCTTCCTTTATGGGAAGCTCGACAAGGAGGTGCTAATGGAGGTACCGGAAGGTGTCAAAGCACCCGAGGGTAAAGTGTGCAAGTTGGTGAAGGCGTTGTACGGTCTAAAACAGGCCCCACGGATCTGGTACAAGGAGATGGACAGTTTCATGACTGAGATTTCCTTCGCACATTGCAAGAATGACCCCAGCGTCCATGTGCGGGAGGACGAACGTGGCTTGCTACTCGTGGCATTGTACGTGAATGATCTTATCATGTGTTCTTCCTTGCAGGAGGACCTCATGGACCTTAAGAAAAATCTGGCTAGCAGATTGAAGATGAAGGACATGGGACCTCTCGAGTACTACCTCGGGATTGCTGTTCACCGCAACCACAAAGAAGGCACCATCGAGCTCAACCAGAACAAGTACATCATGGACGTCTTGAAGCGCTACAACATGGGGGATTGCAAGCCCGTCAGCACCCCCATGCCCTCCGACTGCAAGCTCTCCTCCTCCATGTCACCAAGCAACAAGGCAGACCGGCGGGAGATGCAAAGCATTCCGTACTAGTCCGCCGTTGGGAGCCTCATGTATGCGATGGTGGGAACGCGACCTGACATTGCTTATGCAGTGGGTCAGGTGAGCAGGTTTATGGCCAACCCTGGGCCAGAACATTGGCAAGTCGTGAAGGGGATTTTTTGCTACCTCAAAAAGACTCAGGACGTCGGACTTTGGTTTGGAGGTCTAGAAGGATCAGACTTGTTGCGACTGACATGCTACACTGTCAGGAGGGCTACGGCCGGACGTAGCCCAGGGCACAGTGTGGGTGGTGGACGTCACCACCGTAGCCGCCTAGTCCAAGAAGGTGAAGGAGGAGGGGCAGGCTCTACCGATGGCGGAGGCTGCGAAGGAGAAACACTATAGGACTTCCTTTGCGCAGCTACCAAGGTATCGGGTGCGCATGGGGAAACCTTTGGCGGTCTTGGTCCAGATTTTTGGTGCTTCATTTTTTCCTTGGCANCGTTGTGCCTCGAGAGGGGTCGGGGCAAGTGTAATGAGGCTGACCAGCCGGGGTGGTCGGAGCGGGTGGTGTTCTTGTTTGCGCAGCGGCTCTCCATTGCTGGGATTTGGCAGCAGTGTCATGTTTTCCGTGACGTTGGCTTGTGGCGTGGGGGACCGGACTCGACGTTGGGTAGTGTCACGCCTAATGAACCGACGCAGCTGTGGCCCCTCTACCCTGCTACGCTGTCTGATTTATGCTACATGGTGCTGTTGGACGGCGAGGAGAGTCTCCTTAGTCCTTTACGCTTGTTTCCTTGCTTCTCCTGTCCTCGTGCTGTGGGTGGCGGCTTTTGCATGTTTTCATACCCCGTTGATGTGCCGGTCAGGGGTGGCATTTGCATGTTACTTCTTATTAACCAACATTTACCACACAAGAAAAACAAAAAAAACATGAATGTGGCCTCTGCATGTTACTGGTGAAACAATCGCGGCGTCAGATGGGCGGATCAATTATCTGATGAAACAAGGATCAAATGTTGCACTAAGGTGCACAGGGTTACGTAGTAAGCTTTGCATAGTTGGCTAGAAGTGAAAGCAAAAGGGTTTCGAAGACAAATGTAGGCAAAAAACAATTTAAAAACTCCCCTTAATCTGAAATTTATGTGAAATGTGGTTATTCCGTTTGATGTAATTACTATGCTTGTACTCTTCCCAAAGTACATTCAAATGTGACCTCTGGAATTTTGTTTGGAATCACATGTGCAAATCAACATTTTGAAATCAATATTATATAAAATTTTCTGTGTTTTACCCATTTTCACACATGGATTTGTTCCATGGACTACCTTCCACACTTTTATTGTATCCATACGTGTGTCCACGTCTATGTACATGTACATGCAGTCGTTTATGAATCTTAAAGAATTATATTTGAGTTGTTTTCGTCATATACATGCAATCTATGTAGTATTTTCTTCACATTGATATGATCCAACCATCCAATGACAATGATTTGTTGTGATTACGCGTGTGACAGAAAATCATTTGAAGTAAGGTGAATGATTCATCACAGATTATAAGTTACATCATGTTTCAAAATGTTTGTCCCTTGCCTAAACACATTGATGTAACAGTTCAGTTTTGGTGTAGTGTAACTTGGAACCGGGTATGTAGGCTCAGCTGTCTTGGAGCGTGTAGCAGTTCGTTCCTGGCTAGTTCCTCTCGAGT
>SZWC01016263.1:1513-11949 GCA_023375785.1 Penium margaritaceum
GAGTTCTTGAGGTGCGGGTGGAAGCCAGTTGCAAGTGCGAGGAAAGTTCTCGGCTCCGTGCACGACTTACTGGAAGAGGAACAATTCCATCCCGCAGTAAGCATTGCTGCGCACAAAGAGTTGGAGAACTCGCTTCAACTTCGCTGGAAAGGCCAACCTCTGGCCTTTGCATCCCTGTGGAACATGGCATGACCGAGTCCGTACCTGAGCAAACTCCATTGTGTCGATGTGTGGTGAGGGCAAACATCTAACTATGACATCCCTCGACATGTTGTGTACCGTTTTTTTTTGGGAAGTAATGTTCATTACTATAATGGAAGGACATGCAAATTCGCCCCTCACTGGCACAACTTCGAGGTTGAAATTGCATGCAAGTGTTGCTTCCTTCGGCACAATACGGTGGATTTGTAAGCACCAGTAATGGTGGGCTCAATCCCACGAGGGTTAGAGTGGGGTAAGGCCTGGCGTACGTGCTCACGATGCGCGATTGGCGTAATCTTCGACAGAAACGGTGTCAGCCCGTAGGTGTGGGTGGTGGTGAAGATACGAATGGTGGCGCACTGGCTCCGAATGCCCGAGATAGAGACTTGTTCGGCTAGGGCCGACACCACCTGCTTGTTGGTGTTTGATCTGTGCACTGCATCACTCACTCATTGTGTGACCTCTCGGCTGCTGTACAATCATGTGTAGACGGCTCACTGGATCGACGCTGGTGCCGACGTGGCGCTGTTCGTTGGAGTGGACGTGTCGCCGTGAAGCCAAGCGTGTGGTTTTCCTCCTCGTGCTTCTGATACTACACCCTTGCATGACCAGCTCCATCGGCAGCTACCATTGGCTGTCACGTCATTAATAGTCGTAGTTGGCTCTTGTTGGTTTTTCCACACATCTCTCACTTGTACTCTATTGTGTCCTCCCGGCTTGTGTACATGAGCATGCAGATGACTAACGGCGAGACGCGACGCTTCCGGAGTGTTGGCTGGTGGAGCAGGTGCATGCTATGGCCTACACGTAGTTTGCAAGAGCCTCCCCCCTCGGCAGTTGTGTCGCCGGCAGTCACTATCCTTGCATATGTTGTCTGCACACGTCAAGCGCCGTGTTTGACTTCACTACTGCGCTCGCAATGCCATATCATGCCTAGGGTCCAAGCATCATGGTTTCCTGGCACTCTTGGTACCGGGGATTAGCGTAGACGATGCCTGGGTTTAGGTAGCCATAACTCCTCACTGCTATTTTTCTAGCTGATTTTGGCCACACGACTGCGTTCGCAGCGTGCGTACTATGGTATGGTCTAGTTTTCAGGCAAAACGGCCAACGCCCGGGTTTTGGGCTGTCGGCCGTCTGGCAGGGGTCACCAAGAAAACCCTGCCTGCCATAAAGTAGGTTTATTTTCTGATTGGCTTAGAAACCGAGTAACAAGCTCTACAGAGGTGGGGAGAGGGGAGCTAGAATTTGGAGGGGTCTCCCATTGTTGCTCATTCTCAGTTCTTCATCAGTCATTTCCACTTGTCACCTTTTGTCTGGCACTAACTCTGGCGCGCGTAGTTCTGAGTAACAAACACCAGAGCTCTCAGACTTAGGCTCTGGTGTAGCATACTGAGGGGGCAGCTTAAGCAACGAGCGTGGGTTCCCGCATGTTGCATCAACAATGATGCTGTCCCAACCTACTGTTATAGGAGTTTTCCAGCTTGGTATCAGAGCCAGAGCGCAGTAGAAGTAACAAAACACCGGCGAACAAGTCCAGCCAACACCGGCAATCCCAAGAATGCGCCTATGCAGGGGAAATGTTGCTGATGTTCCGGCAGCATCGGGTAGCATCGTCAAAACGCTCCCGACGCAGGGGGAATGCTACCGAAATGTTTTTCGGCAACACTCATCCCACAACGGTGGTAGCGTTGGTGGACGCGCGACTGGCACGTAGGACCAACGCTAGAGCAGCGTCCACGCACGCGGCGGCGACACCAGGAAAGTGACTGTGCTATTTCCAGCGCTACAACAACAATAGCAGCACGCAGCAAGCACACGCAACAAGGAGCTAGCAGCAGTACGAGCAATAAGCAGCTTCTACTACAGCAAGCAACGGCAGTAGGAGCAGCTCACTACACCAGCAGCAGGCAGTAACGAGCAGCAGTAGCAGCCGGCAGCAACATCAGAAGTGGGCAGCAGTAGTAGCGTTCAGCAACAACGAGCAGTAGCAATAGCCGATAGCAGCAGCAGCATCAGCAACGGGCAGCGACAGCAGCTAGTAGCAGCAGTAGTGTGCAGTAGCAACAAGAAGTAGCAGCAGCCGGTAGCAGCAGCACCGATGGACAGCGGCAACAACCGGCCACAGTAGCATCATCGTGTAGTAGTAGTGAGCAACAGCAGCAGTCGACAGCAGCAGTAGCAGCCAGCGGCAGCCAGCAGTAATCAGCAACAGCAACTACAAGAGCGGCCGGCAGCAGCAACAATAGTTGTTCATCGTAGCTCATTGCTTGCAGGGAGCAGCGAGCAGCAAGCTCGCTGCCCATAGCTCACAGCGAGCAACAAGCAGCGAGATCGCTGCTCGCAGCTCGCAGCAAGCAGGGACATACCGGAGAACAATAACAAAACAAAACCCGCCACCTAGCACGATGCCTTGCTGCACCAACAGCAACCACCACAACCGCTGCAACAGCTGTAGTGGCTGTAGTAGCACCAGCAGCATGCAACAGCTTAGTAGCAGCGGCATCAGCATCAGCTATAACAACAGTAGTAGCAGTAGTAACAACGGCATTTGCAGCAGCAACAGCTGCCACCGTTGCAACAACAACAACGGCAGTAGCAGTAGCTGCAGCAGCCGCAGTAGCAGACGCCATAGCAACAGCTTCAGAAGCAGTTGCACCGGTAGCAATAGTAGCAGCAGCAACATGTGTAGCAATAGTAGTAGCAACAGGAGCAGTAGTAACAACAGCAGGAACAACTCTATAGCTGACGCAATAGTGACTGTAGCAACGGCTGCCATTGCTAACATCACCGATACTTGACTGACGTCAGCAAAAAGAAAAAACCTGTAAAAGCAATCCTGCGGATAACACAACAGTAGCTGCTATGGTCAGCCATCCTAGGCCGACGTCGCTACGGACGTCACTGCTCACATCAACACCACAAAAAAGGGGGGGACACAAAGGAAACCATGGAAGAGAATGGAGAGGGGTCCTCCTCTGTTAGAGGACCCCCCTTCCTACAACAACTGTAGTACTTGCAGCAATAGCAGCAACTATAGTTGCTGCAACTGCAACAACAACAACAACAGCAACAGCAACAGCAACAATTGTAGCAGCCGTAGCAGTAGTCGCCATAGCAGCAACAACAACAACAGCAACAGCAACAGTAGTAGTAGCAGTAGCATCAGCCTTAGTAGTAGCAGCAGCAGCAATAGTAGTAGAAGCAGCAACAATAGCAACTGCAACAACATCCGCCGTAGTAACAACATCAGCACCATCCGCCGCAACATCTGCCGCAGCAGCAACACTAGCCGTAGTAGTACCAACACCCCGTAGGCTATGTCGTTGGTCATGGTGGCTGAAAAGATCTGCTCGCTGCTTTGCGCCAGCAACTCGAAGCGTTAACACAACAGCTACCAACATTGCAGTCGCCGACACAGCTTCTGCATTTGTAGCCGTGGTAGCAGCATCAACAACCACCGTCGTTGTCGTAGTAGCAGCAGCAACGTCAGCAATCACCTTTTTTTTACCCGGGCACGCGAGCCCTACGTTCTCACATGCCACGTAGTACCTGGAGTAACAACACACCCAACGCCAACAATAGACAGTGACGTCAGTCTTAGGCCCCACACTGGGTGCAAGCCGCAAGCCAAAGGATTTCGAAATCCCACCGCCGCCGCTTCAGGCTGGCGAGCATTTCCGGAGCTGGGAGCTCAGCTTCCGGACCTGGGCACACGGCTCGTGGCCCTACTATGTCCTACCCTTTGACTCCAACCAGGCCGACCAGGTATATGACGCCGGTCCCGCCGCGTGTACCCCCGTCCCTGTTGCCCCTCCAGTTGTATGTCTCGCCCTTGAGCCCTTTCTTGGCGACCTCACCACTGGCGCACTCCAGAATCCCACAGTAGTGTGGCACGTCCTTACGCGTCCCCATCGTCTATCTAGTGACGCTGAGACCAGCCGCCTGCTCCGGGAGTTCAACTACGTCTACATGGGGAAGACGGAGACGGTCACCTCCTATTGGCAGCACAAAGTGGATATCTTGCACCGCCTCGGAGACGGTGTGCCATCCCCTCTTTCTGCGCTACTGACCATCAAGCACAGAGCCACTGACGCCTTCTCCGACGTCTTCGTCCACTACTCCCAGGAGTTCCTTGCCGCAATGGCAACCCAGGGTACCCTCATGCCCTGGGTATATTAGCTCTCCCTCTGCATCGAGGAGGCTCGTCATGAGTCAAACATCCACCGCACGGAGTCCCTCGCCTCTCTTATCGTCGCCTCAGTGGTTGTTGCCGCTCGAGCAATAGCAGTGTCTTCCAACGCCTCCTAGTCCGACAAGAAGAAGCATAGGGGCAAGAAGGGCAAGGGTCCACAACAGAAGTCTAGCAGATCCGGTAGCGGCAGCCTCGTCTACCACAACTGTGGCCAGTCAGGACATGGGTGGTAAACGTGTCCGCTCCTGACTGACAAGGCTCGTGTCATTGCTACCATGTGTCGCCAGTGTGAGCGTTGCCTTACCACCACTGCAATGACTATCGCTGCTCGTGCTGCATCTACGCCGGTCGTGACGGCTCCATCGTAGCATCTTCTATAGTCGTCCATGTCCGCTCCTCCGTCACTAGCACCTCCAGCAGTATCTTCCTCCTCCTTCTTGGACTCTAGCGTCGTCACACCATAGTTGGCATATTCCATAGGACCCTCCACCCACGAGCGTCCGTTGAAGCAATTCATTGCACTCCAACTCGGCCTTCCTTGCCCTCCTCCCTAGGGAAGTACGAGTTGTGTTGTCGCTAGTTCCACCCTAACCTACATGACTGAGTCTGTGTTGAGGTCATGCCATGTACCTTCGTCCATCCCATCCTTTGTCATGCCCTTCCCACCTGCTCCTCTTCGTGATGATGTCGCCTTGCTAGATGACTGGCACTCCCGGTTCGCATCTCCATCCACCGCGTCCGCGTCGCTCACCCACTGCCATCAGACTGTCAGCGACCTGGCCACACCTGTCCAGGATCCGTCAGAGACCTAGATCATCGACTCCAGGGCCACACATCACATGACGGCCTCGCACAAGGCCTTCAATGTCCTCGGTCCCGTCACCGATGTCACCGGGGTTCGGACGGATTCTGGTCAGGTTTTACTAGTTTGTGTTGCCGGCTTCGTTCGCTTCCGCGGTCCTTTTGGTAATGTCTTCGTGACTGATTTACTCTTCGTCCCCAGCCTTGAGCTCAACCTCCTATCTGTCACCGCCCTTGATCGCATGAGCATGGACGTTCTACACTCGTGTGGTGTACGCACTATGCCGTTTGGTCCGTCAGGTCGTGTCGTTTTTCATGCCACCGTCCACGGTAACTTGTGGCACGTACCGTGCCTGTCGGCTTCTATCTCCGTCCCCTCCCCATTGGCCGACACTGGCCACGTGTTTCTTACTAACGCACTGTCTCCACAGCACACACGTCTCCTGCATCACCACCTCTATCACGTCCACTCTGCCGCCGTTGATAGCATGCTTCGAACGCTGCTAGCCACTGGACTTGATCAAGCATCCTTTCCTCTGCCATGTCCAACCAAGTACATTGATTGTGCTCAAGGGAAGATGCACTGTTCCACCTACCCCTTGTCTGCCTCTTGTGCGACCACCCCACTTGCCTTGGTTCACTCCAATGTCATGGGTCCCCTCTTAACAGAGTCAATTGGAGAGCACGGCAGTTATGTCTTGACACTTACGGATGACTATTCTTGCTATTTTTGGGTCTCCTGTCTTCGGCAAAAGAGCGGCGTCGCTCCCACCATTCGGGAATGGCTTGTCCGTGCGGAGCGCGAGTGTAGTCGCCCTCTCCATTACTTCCGTTCTGATCGCAAGGGTGAGTTTTTGGGGGAGACCACACTCTTCCTCACCTCCCATGGCATCCATCATGAGACGTCAGCACCTTACACGCCAGCCCACATCGGCGTCTCTGAGCAGTGGACCTGCACCATGGCTGATGTCGTCCGTACCACGCGGGTCGAGTCCAGACTCTCTGATGGCTTCTACTTTAAGGCCACGACCTACGTGATGTGGGTCTGGAACCGGATTCCCCATGGACCCATTCCCCGTCAGTCCACACCATGCCAGCACTGGTGCGGAGGGCGAGCCGACTTCCGTCTGGCCCACGTCTGAGGATGTATTGCTGTCGTGTAGTTGCCTTTCCCACACTATGGTAGCAAGCTCGACCCTCACGGCCGTCCCTGCACCTTCCTTGGCGTTTCGCATCAGTCAAAGGCATGGCGTTTGTGGGAACCCACCCGGCACGGCATCGTCGAGTCCTAGGTTGCCCTCTTCTTTGAGGACCTGTTTCCTTGCGACCTCATTCGCTCCGACGCATCAATGTTCCTCCCATTGCATGGGGGAGTGGTGGGTCCGTCCTCCGTCCAGCCGCGTCTAGGCGTCTCATTTTCTGCGTATGCGGGTCCCTCTACGCCAGCTATCCCGTCCGTGTCTGCCAGCCCCGTATGGTCGGCTGCCCCGTCCGTGACCGCCAGTCCTTCACGGCCGGCTGCCCCACCCGTATCCGCCAGCCCCTCAGGGCCGGCTGCCCCGTCCGTGTCCGCCAGCCCCTCAGTGTCGGCTGCCCCATCCGTGTCCGCTAGCCCCTCAAGATCGGCTATCCCATTTGTACCTGCCAGTCCCTCAAGGACGGCTGCCCTGTCGGTGTCTGCTAGTCCCTCAAGGCCGACAACCCCGTCCGTGTCAGTGCGCTACACACATGGTCCGGGCAAAAGCCTTCAACACGGTCGACAGTGAGTACTCAGGCCGCCTCCTCCTTCCTTCTCGTGCCACGACCCCCCGTCACCCCACGAGGCTCCTTCCCTCCTGTCAAAGCCACTTCCACAGTCGTGAGTGGGGACCCCGGCACCAAGGCACTTGGCTTGGCCACACTGTCAGTCATGACGAACCTACATCCAGGCTTAGCTCTGGGTTATGCCTTTCTCCATCAGGAGCACTGGTACGTTGTCGCAGCCACACTCACACGTATGCAACCAAGGACGCGGGATGCGCACGCCCTTATTGTCTATCCCACGGAGCGACCAGAGGACCCAGCTACCCTACGTGAGGCTCGGGCATCTCCCGAGGCTGCTCACTGGGAGGCTACATGCGCCAACAAGATTGTCGCCATTCGGCAACATCACGTCTATGAGCTCCTCGACCTCCTCCCGGGCCGTAAGGCCATCGGCGTCAAGTGGATTCTCCGGCGAAAGTGGAAGCCAGACAGGTCTCTGGACAAGCATAAGGCCCGTCTTACAGCCAAGGGGTTTGCTCAGGTCCCTAGGATTGACTATGACCAGATCTTTGCCCCGGTCGGTCGGTTCTCCACTAGCCAAGCGTTGTTCAACCTGGTTGCCTAGCACGGGTGGGAACTGCATCAGATGGAAATGAGAAACTCCTTTCTGCATGGCTCGCTGGAGGGCAAGGAGCTTTACATGGTGCAGCCTCCAAGCTTCAACGATGGCTCCGGCAAGGTTTGGAAGCTGCGGAAGGCACTCTATAGATAAAAATAGTCACAGTGCTCCTGGAACCAGGAGATCAATAACACGCTTCTCACAGGCGGCCTCCTTTGTACCTTTGTCAACCTCGCGTTGTTTATCACTCCGCGACGTTGTTGATGTCCCCGTCTATGTCAACAACCTACTCACTACATCTCCGGACGCAGCTCCTATCCAGCGGGTCAAGGACCTGTTGCATGCTACCTACCAGATGAAGGACCTGGGGTCAGCACGAGTCTTTTTGGGCATGGAGCTTGAGCATGATCACTCTATGGACATCCTACATGTTCATCAGGCTGACTACCGTTCATATCTTGTCCGGGCGCTTCGCTGAGGACCTGCCCCTCGTGTCGAGAGCATCCTCACCCATGTCGCCCAATGGTTAGACGATTCTCAAGAGCTCTGATCCTACTGTGGTGGGGGAGCTAGTAGACGTGACCACATATTTACGCGTCATCGGATCAATGATGTTCCTGGCGACGACGACGCATCCAGACATTGTGTTCGCCATCAACCTCCTCTCAAGAGCCACATCACCTCCACTTTGAGGCCGCAAACCGATTATTGCGCTATGTCGTCTTTACCCCATGGCAAGGCCTCATGTTCTGGCAACATCTGTCTGTTGTGGCAACAAGATATACAGACAGTGACTCGGCCAGTATTCTGGATGGTAAGATTCGTATTGGTTGGATGTTTCTTGTTGGCGGGACGGCTGTATCCTGGCACAACGGCAAGCAAGGCTGCATTACAGCAACACTGCTGAGGCTGAGGATGTGGCCCTTGGTTTTGGCGCTTTTGAGAGCGTGTGGTTGTGCCGCCTGTTGTACGAGCTGCATCAGTCAGTCTCGTCCATCATGTTGCACTATGACAATGAAAGTGCCATGGCCATTGCTGACAATGACGGCGTGCATCACACTCGCACAAATCACATCAATGTCGAGTATCACTAGGTGCGTTTGTTGTTGCATGACAGCAGCATCAGCATTGTGTGGGTTGAGACAGCACAGCAGTTGGCTGACTTTTTTACTAAGGCACTGAAGCATAACTCATTGAAGAAGGCTATGAGTGTGATTGGTGTGCATTCGTGAGGTTATCTCTCTCTTTGTCCACTTGGTATGTCTGCTCTCTGCCCGTCTATGTGCACTGCGCCTGTGATTCATGGGGGAGTGTTAGTTTTTTCACACATCTCTCACTTGTACTCTGTTGTATCCTCCCAGTTTGTGTACATCGGCGTTCAGATAATGGACGACAAGACGAGACGCTGCAAGAGTATCATCTAGTGGAGCCGACGCATGCTGAGACCTACATGCAGTTTGTCGGAGCCTCCTCCCTCCAACATGCTCAGCTCCATCGGCACACTTCCTTGGCAGTCGTACCGGCGGCAGTCACTGTCGCTACATATACTGTCTACACACGTCCAACGACGTGTTTGACTTCATTCGTTCGTAGCGCCATGTCATTCCTAGGGTCCAAGCTTCATGATTTTCAATCACTCTTGGTACTAGGGATTAGCGTGGATGCCACCTGGGTTTAGGCAGCCATGACTCCTCACTGCTATTTTTTCTAGCTGATTCTGACCGCACGATTGTGTTTTTAGTGTGTGTATTATGGTATGGTCCAGTTTTCAGGCAAACGACGCACGGGTTTTGGGCTGTCGGCCGTCTAGCAGGGATCATCGAGAAAACCATGTTTGTCAGAAAATAGGTCTATTTTCTAATTGGCTATGAAACTTAATAACAAGCTCTACATAGCTTGGGGGGGAGCTAGAGTTTTGAGGGGTCTCCCATTGTTTCTTATTCTCATTTCTTAATCAATCATTTCCACTTTTGAGCTATTGTCTGGCGCTATCTCTGGCACGCGCAGTTCTGAGAAACAAACACCAGAGCTCTCAGACTTAGGCTCTGGTGCAGCAGACTAAGGGGGCATCTTAAGCAACAAGCATGGATTCTTGCACACTGCATCAACAACACTTCTGCCCCAACTTGTTGCTATAGGAGTTATCCAACTGCTCTCAAGAGTAGTGTAGTCAGCGCCCGATTTCGGGCAGCCGTAACTCCTCATAACTACTTTTTTCATTATTCTGACTGCACGAGTGCATTCGCATCGTGGTTATTTTGGTAAGGTCTAGTTTTTAGGCAAAACGGACAATGCCCGGGTTTTGAGTTGTCTGGTGTCTGGTAGGTCTCACCTCGGAAAATTCTGCCATGCAGGATAATTCTAGGATGTTCCTGGTTGGCTGATTTTCTGAGTAACAAGCCTCACAGAGCTGAGGTGAGGCTAGAACAGGGAGGGTTCTGAGTTGGTTGCTTGTTCTTCATTTCTTATGAGTCATTGCTTCATGCCAGCTGGCTCTAACTCTGGCACACACACTTTTGAGTAACAAACCAGAGCTCTCACACTTGTACTATAATACAACAGACCAAAGGGCAGACTAAGCAACGAGCGTGGATTCTTGCACAGTGTATCAAGAACGCCACTGCCCCAGGTGTGAGTGACCCGTAGCAATGGCAGCAACATCAGTTGCAGTAGCAGTGGCAACAGCAACAGAGATGCAGCTGCAACAGCAGTAGTGTCAAACACAGCTGCAATAGCAAGGAGCAACAGTATTAGTAGCAACAGACATCCACCACACACACACACACACACACTCACTCACACACACGCACGCAAGCACACACATACTCAAACACACACACACACACACACACACACACACACCACACACACACACAC
>SZWC01016263.1:12820-28696 GCA_023375785.1 Penium margaritaceum
AATCAGATTATTAAGATCTTTGAGGTTGTCATAGGGCTCCTACTTGTTATACACGAAATCATTGCGATGCCACTTGACCAGATACTTGGTTGTGTTGCATGTCTTTGGTGACCGAGAATGTCCTCTATGACGTACTCTATATCTCTGTCTACCTGTATCAGAGAAGGAGGACGCATATCTCGGCCCCGGAACCTATCGTTGGGGTCTTGATACTGGTTAAGCTTGCTGATGTGGAAAACCAAAAGAATTTTCACACAGTCAAGGATTTTGAGTTGTGCAACCATCGAGGCTTGCATGCACTCGATCTCAAATGGACCCAACCACCAAGGTTTGAGTTTGGTGAAGTTCTGGCGCTGGATTTTGATGTTTGTCGAGTTGAGTATAACTTTATCACCTTGGTCAAAAACGTTGCTGGTGGGATTTTTTCCTGTTGCTCGCTTCATCGCTGCCCATGTCTTTGTGAGGGTCTATTGTGTTTCCTCCAAGATGATATTGACGTCGCAACAATGGATGTCAATTTAGGGAATGTTGCTTTGGCTCTTTAGTTGTGCCCGTGCGGTAGGAATGTTTCCGTGCACCGCCACCAACGGGATTTACCTATTGTGGTGGATGTCGCAGAATTGTATGCCACTTCGGTTGTCAGAAGTTTTGCTGCCCAGTTTGTGCCCTGCCATTCACATAATGTTCAGAGAAGTTTGATTTTGTCGCTCGGTTTTACCATCTATCTGAGGATGGAATGCCATTGATAGTTGGATGTGACTGCCGCAATGCATCATCGGTTTGTGCCAGACATGGATGGTGAATCTACTGTCCCAGTAACTCATGATGGTTCACGGTACACAGTGCAACCGCACAATAGTCATGTTGTTCCTTCAATGGTGACTGTGATTTTTGTCAAAATATAGTGGGTTACTTTTAAAAACCTGTCAGTAACCACAAGGGTTTTGTCATATCCTTTGCATGTGAACGGCAGGGCACAAACTGGGCAGCAAAACTTGTGATGAAGTCCATCACCAGACTGACCCACGATTCCGTTGGAATGGTTAGTATTTACAACAGTCTGGGTGACTTGGTGGAATGAGATTTTTTTGGCTGACAAGTGTTGCGCATCTTGACAGCTTCTTCAGTGTCTTCCACACTGAAGTCTGCCACATTGGTCTACATTGTTTTCCCACCAGTAATACTTTGGCAACTTCTGCNAACATTGATAACTTCCAAGAATCAAGAACCATTCATTTGCGCCGCCATGGACATGGCAAGGTAGGGGTGTTTTGAATTTCCATGTACATGTAGTAACTGCCCCTTTTACCTTTATATTCCAGTACAAATTCTTGGTTGTTTGAAATTGATGAAAAGAAATGCCTTTATGTATAATTTTCAAATCTATGATATTGTGATCTTCTGTGAGTATTCATCATCCTCTGGACCCACTCCATACACATTCATGACCGCTGGAGAAGACACCCTTGAAAGTGGTTCTTTTGTGGGTAAGCTCATTGGTAGAGTGCATTCCCATACAACCCTTCGACCTGCTGCCTATGGATGTTTTTCATAGTCCGCCTTGTGTCTTAAAAGTGGAACATGGTTGTAAGCTGCCATTGTAATTTTGTAGGATGTTATGCCAAACGGATGCGTAGATGGTGAACACAGAAAGATTCAGGATAGAACAGGATCTGAGAATTAGGGTCAATGAGACATATGCAAGGTCTTTGGAGGTCGAGGTGAGTGATGCGTNATTTACAACAGTCTGGGTGACTTGGTGGAATGAGATTTTTTTGGCTGACAAGTGTTGCGCATCTTGACAGCTTCTTCAGTGTCTTCCACACTGAAGTCTGCCACATTGGTCTACATTGTTTTCCCACCAGTAATACTTTGGCAACTTCTGCTGTGTTTTTTCCTTGGAGAATTACCCACTGGGGCCCATTTCTTAGCCCTCCTCTAACAATATGATCAGCTTTCGTCACTTGGAGGCACGACCACCTTCCAGGTGAGTCTTCATCGCCAATAAGGGGTGCCGGACCATAATGTGGTCTTGTCGTATCCGTTGTGCTGCTCCTAGCCACATGTGAAGATCTGCTGCAAAAATGGTTCTCAATCAAACTTTAGAATTACGACATTGGCCATTAGATCCGGCCATGAACTGGGAGCATCCACTGGAGTTTTTTTTCCAGGTTGGTATTCGATTTTGTAGTCAAAGTTGGACTTGAGGAACTCCATCTATCCTGTTTTTCCATGGTATTTGGCCATGTCCTCATGTATTTCAAAGGGTGATTTTTGCTGCGGAAAATGCATTATGAACATTCAAAGTAACAAGTATTGAATGCGTGCATGACGGTGAGCAACTCCTTTTCAAATCCGTCTCGCGTGGTCTCCTCGACATGTACGTTATTGGTTGTTCACCACTGTTTTAGTATTGCAAGGGAACGACTCCGATTGCTCAGTTGGAGGANAAGTCGGCCAATCAGCAACCGCCTCCACTTTTTCCCTGTCCATGGTGATCCGTCCACAATTGATGATGTGGCCTAAAAGCTCAATTGAACGGTGACTGAAGTCACACTTCAAGAGTTTGCATGAACTTTCTCTCCCTGTAAAGCCTTGAGGGTTTTACAAATGTGTCCACCGTCCTCCTCTCGGATGCAAGTGCACATCAGGATGTTGTAGAGATACACGATGACAAAGTGGTCAAGGTACGGCCGAAAAATGTCATTGATAGCTGCCATGGACATTGTTCTAGAATTCGGGAGTAGGAACGGCATGACCATGAACCCAAAGTGTCCATAGCAAATACGGAATTTTTTTTCTCGACGTCAGCTTTGATGACCCTGATCTTGTGATTTTCGCTCCTCCGTTGATTGTGGTGAAAATCTTGGCTACTTGAAATTGGTCCAAAAGTTTGTCGGCGGGAGGGAGAGACGACTGGTTATTGATGGTGATGTCGTTCAGCTCCCAATAATCCACAAACGTACATAGTTTACCAGTTTTCTTCTTGAAAACTTGTATTGGTGCAACATTTTCTGAACTAGATGGGAGGATTAACCCCTGCCAAAGCATTTCACCTAGCTCCTTTTTTAGCTCATTCAATATTTGTTCGGTCATCCCATGCCCTTGACTACAGATTTGTAGCCTGTCTTAAGCTCAAACGATTGCTCATGTTGCATTTTAGTAGTAGTTGATCGGAGAGTTTTTCCGTGAAAACCTGTACAAACTCCTTGATGAGTGATGCAAACTCTTCCATGAACATCGCGAACTTATTTGTGGTGGTCAATGACAATTATGCTGATGAGGCTGATGGGGCCAAATAGTTAGCTACCATTAGTGCTTCCTCGTCGTTCCATTCCAAGTGGACCAGCCACGCTCGAGCTCCTCTCCACATGTAGTGCTTGCCCGCGTTCAGCGAGATTACCCGCACTCGCTCTTGCTTCTTTGTCTCGGATGCTTTCTTTATTGCTTCAACTTTACTACTTTCATTGTCGCCTTCTTTCCCATGAGTGGTAGTTCTCACCTTTTTTTTGTGTAATTCCACGTGGAATGGGCCACTACTCCACTCCATCTGTGGATTATAGCAATAGAGGAAATCTCATTTGAGGATGATTTTGGAATCACCCATTGGACAAAACCTCTCGATCATTACATTGCGGATATATCTAATTTGTAGTCGGAGTTAACCATTGAGTTTGATAATATACAACCTTACATCAATAGTTTTACCTTGATAATTCACTGGTTTGACGTGAAAAATGAGCTTATGAACCATTTGGTTACCCAAAAAACTATGAGAAGCTCCTCCATCCAATCATACCGGTACCACTGGTCGACTTTTGCAATACATCGGCCGCATCCTCAACGATATCAGCGATTGGTCATCCTTGTCAAACTTTTCAAACTCAAGAATCCTCTCAAGCATTGTCCGCCGTTCTGATGGGTGATCATTTGGAGCAGATCGTTATTCATGGACACGAGTTATGCCTTTTGCTTTTGTTCCAAGATGTTTCCCAACTCGTCATTTTCTTACAACTCCCCCTTTTTTAGCTTGTTATTCACTAAATTGATTGTGAGACATACTTCACAGGTTTTTGCAATTGTGGTAGAGTGTCTGATCTCGCTGATCGTTGGCATGGACAATCATATCGAGGAGTCCCCTGAATGCCATCTACCATCACCACAATAACGTTGGCTTTGGTTACGCCAGCCATACGAATCCTTCATGCGAGGGTTGTATTCAGCCCTCTCAATACGTTCGACTACTCTGATCATTCACAACACGTCACTTTGAATGCCAAAAATTGTAATTGCTCTCTGGAAATCATGTTCAAGGCTGTTGTAGTAATGAAAACAAAGCCCGTCAAGGACAGGGTCATTGCCAGTGATGATCTCATGAAATATCTTTGTGTACTCTGCCATCCCGGATGGCTACCAAATTCATTGGAGCTTGTATCACGTTTGTGATTTCTTGTCCAGCCATCCAAAACACACTAGGGTTGTACGCACAAAGTCGTTCCAGTTGCCGGGTGGCGTCAGCACGTCTTACCACTTTGGGTTTATCTGCTCTAATGTTAGAACTCTAGTTGTAGGCAATGTGAGACAGGATCTTTGAACCGTTGATGCTCAGCCGCTATCCTTGTACCGTTGGATGGTCTTCAAACCGGACCGCCAACTCAACACCGTGCCACGCAAAAGGGAGGCTGAAAGGTAAAAGAATATTGTCGCCGTTGACCCTACTAGCGGTGAAGTACCTCCAGACTCGTTAGCAACATCTTAACCATCAGTCCTTTCGGGTTTCTAGGATCAAATAGTTTGGGGAGATTGGTGAAATTATTGGTTTGCTCGAGATTTAGTTGTTTCTTTCAACGAGCACCGCTTGTTGCGCACTTGCATTGCGTATAGCCTCCAACACGACGTTCAACTATTGGATCAGGTGGTTTTTGATGCCATCAAGTGTTGCCAGCCGTTGCATTAGCTCCTCGTTGATGCAAGATTTTCGGTTGCCATGTGTGGATACAATGACTCCTGTTGTTGGCGTCAGCTAGGCGACGATCCCTGATTCGCAGAGCCCATGGCTAAACTGGCCGTTGGTGTCGTCGGACACGTTCGAGCTGCCGAATAGCTGGCCAAGCCGACATCCGCTGCCACTTGGGGATTCATGTGCATAGCGATATGTGTGTGTTGCTCCTCCGTTGCTCGGGTTGTCACAGGGGGCCTGCTTCTGGTAGCCGGTTGCGCTCGCTCCGATCACGTTCTAATTGCAAAGTCTACAAGGTATAGACGTGCAAGATGTGCTCATGACTAGTGTGAGGTAGTCCTCCGGATGAATGAAGTGGTAAATTGCCCCTCCAGCACTTCTAGCTATGATACCAAGTGTCATGAAGAAAGAAAGCGAAGATGGTGAACAAGGAAAGATGCGAGGCAGAACACGGTCTGAGAATCTGGGACATTAATGCAATGTGTAATTAGTGGTAAGCATACTTTGATGAAAAGTTTTGTAGTTACCGAACACATATACACAAGTGTGAGAACCCAAATGGGACATACGCGAGGTCTTTGGAGGTCGAGGCAGGCGACGCATGCGAGGTCGTTAGTGGTCAAATTGATAAATTTTGTCAAAAAGTCGGGGGTTTTGAGATTTATCGAGGCGTGGTTTTACAAGCATCCAGCACCATCGACAAGTCTATCAAACACTATCAAAATATTGCTATGATGTGTGACACCTCTGTGGACCTCATGAGACAGTGGTTAAATGTGTTGAACACTGAACACTGACAGTCGGGGTGTTGGGTTTGTGTCAGTACCACACGGTGACCTCTGGCCTCGTTGCACACTCTCCTCACTGACGCAGGTGACTAACTGGAGAGAGGCAACCCCTGCTGGCTGCTACGCCATGGTGGCATAACTGCACAGCGAGTCTCACAGCCGGGCATCAACCAGGCATCAAATCTCACATGTCTCTGGCTGGTGTGCATTTGTGCACACTAATTTGCGTCGAGTTCATACTCTGGCCTATTCTTTGACCTGTCTTCACTCCGGTGACCTAGTTGACAGGTTGCAGCTATTAGTGGGTAGTTTAGTTCAGTTCAGTGAACTTGGGAAGGAGCGTGCGAGATCGAGCTCGCTGCTCGCTCGCTCGCTCCTCCCCACCTGACGGCTACCACCTCATTGTTCGTGACCCGTCGTTTTTCNGTTCATACTCTGGCCTATTCTTTGACCTGTCTTCACTCCGGTGACCTAGTTGACAGGTTGCAGCTATTAGTGGGTAGTTTAGTTCAGTTCAGTGAACTTGGGAAGGAGCGTGCGAGATCGAGCTCGCTGCTCGCTCGCTCGCTCCTCCCCACCTCACGGCTACCACCTCATTGTTCGTGACCCGTCGTTTTTCTAACTAACACGAGTCTTAACTTCTACGTCAACACCATTGCTCGCTTGGTGTCTTCCAAGCCTCACCTCAGCTGCTGCTTACTTGTCTAGCGCAGCAGCCTACTGGTATCAGAGCAGTTTGCGTGGAAGACGGGCAGCGGGTCGATCTGCTATCCACGTATCCTGGGCCAAACCCCCGACAGCCACTCTTGGCGTCGCGCATCCACCCCGCCATCACAACCCACAAGCATAACAGCAGCTGACTGCTGTGGCCTCAGCAGCAGCGAGTGACGGCATTCTGCCGTCGGGGCTCTTTGGTCTTCCCCTCCTCCTACAGGTTGGGCTCCCCTCTATTCCTGGGTTGGGTGGGGTTGGAACAGGTTCCTACAAGTGTTCCCACGGCCTTCCCATATTTCCCACGCCCACTGGGGCGGGGGAAACGCTGCCAAAAAAAATTCGGCAGCGTGGGGGGGCCCGTCGCCGTCTCCTAGTGGTATTTGTAGCAGATGCAACGTGAACAACGGCTCAGCTTAAGCAACTCAGCAGCAGCAGCCTCGCAACATCCCTGCAGTAGTGGATCTAGCTCCTTAGCTCTGCAGCAGCAGCCCAGCAGCAGCACCTCAGCAGCTTCGCAGTAGCATCTTAGCAGCAGCGCAGCATCACCTCAGCAGCAACTCAGCAGCAGCTCAGCAAACAGCTCAGCAGCAGCTCAGCAGATGCTCAGCAAACTGCTTAGCAGCAGCGCAGCATCACCTCAGCAGCAGCTCGGCAGCTGCTCGCAAACAGCTCAGCAGCAGCTAAGCAGCAGATCACCAGCTGCTCAGCAAACATCTCAGCAGCAGCTCAACAGCAGCTCAGTAGCAGCACGGCAGCAGCAGCAGCAGCTGCAGCAAATACCTGGACCACAGCAGCCGCATAACCAACGTGACAGGAGCAGCAAGCGGCGTTGTGGAGAATCTGCACTGCAACCTTGTAGCAGTCTCCGCACCACCGTCTGGTGGTGGTCGCCGTCACGCTGGCGCACTGGGAGGATCTCGGTGGCGACTCAGGGGAGAGCTCAGCACTACAACGCTCGGTAAGACCTCCCTCCCCTGGTGCCTCTGGGGGGATTCAGCAGCCGCACGACGCCGCTACCGCATTGCCGCACTCAACTTGGCGTCAGGACACGCTAGAGTTTGCTCGCACCTTCACACGCACCGCGTCCGCCGTGATAGACGCGGCAGCTGCAGCTGCTGCCACCTTTGCCGCCGCAGCTAGAGTAGCACGTGCCCCTGCATCAACGTCAGCTGGCCGTGCCGCCGATTCCTACACTGAGGCGGCCGTTGTAGCCGGACCATTGGCTGCGGCAGCGGCTGACATTAGGACACAGCTAGCGGCAGCTGCATCATCTGTGGCCTCTGCAACAGCTTCTGCAGCTTCTGCCGTATCCGCTGCAGCTACGGCCATTCGTACCTCCACAGCCGTCGCTGTTATAGCATCCGCATCGGCACCCTCTGACATCACCACACTCGTCACAGCGGTTGTCGTTGCAGCGGCAGTCCTTCCTACCGTTGGCGCAGCCTTCACCACAGGCTGCCTGGTACTAATTGTGCCGGTTACATCTTGCGTCTCTGTGCTCTCCGCTGCAGCTGCTTCTATTGTCCCGCCTTTTCTTGCTCTTTTGTGCAGCCCCTCACATGCCTCGTGAGGTCTCCTTGTCTGCATCTCCCTTCTCCCGTCCTCTGTCTCTCTCCTCTGCGGTGGCTTGTCTGTGTGATTTGGGTTGGGCTGTCTTGCAGCACATATTCATCGTGCCTAAGGCATTCCCAGTTTTCCCACGCCCACTGGGGTAGGGGAAACTCTGCCGAAATTTTCTCGGCAGGGCCCATTAGTCGTCACCATGCCTGGTGACGACGAGTCGGTCATAGCAGACCTTCAGCGCAAGCTGGCCCTCGCTCGCGACGCTCAGCGTGATGCCGAAGAGCGTCTCAAAGTCGCGAATGACAACCGTGCCGCCTTCACAGATGAGGTGGTTGCGCTTGTGCTCAAGCGGTTGCCTGCTGCCTCTGTTCTGCCCGCTGGCTCCTCTGCCGACGCCGGTGCCGGTGTCTCTTCCACCCCACCTGCTAACTCTGCTGCCTCTAACCCTGCTGTCACCCCATCTACTGTCTCTCCTACTGCAGTCTCCCGCTAGCATGACTTCTTCTCCCAGCCCCCTGTCTTTTCTACTGGACTTGCTTTCTCTTCCTGGGAGACCCGGTTTAGTGCATGGGCCCAGGGAGAACGTCTTTGGGAATACTACTTCCCTGCCACACCTTCCATCACCCCTGTCGCTGACGAGTTTGCTCGCGTTGTATGCGCCCTCATTGCTACTGCCCCTGAGACACTCGTCGACGAGGTTGGCACCTAGAATGCTAACCCCGTTGTTCAGCGTTTGGCTGACCCAGTCGGTACGTACACTATGCTTCGTCGCCGCACGACAGTCACAGGTCAGGCGGCACAAAGTGCCCTCACCGTTCAGTTCAACACGCTCTTAATGCAAGCGGACGAGGCGGCCGACGCCTATTGGGCATGCGGGCTCAAGCTGCTTTGCGAGCTTGATAAGGCTCCACCAGGTCAGCTGTCAGCTGTGCACACCATGGTCAACGGGTTAATCCCCGAGCTGTCCGACCTTCTCCGCGATGTCAAGGCAGACGAGCTGCAGCGTCTTGCCTCCCAGCCTGTTCCACCCGATTCCCCTCCAGGCGTTGGTGCCCTCTTGGACTTTGTCGCTGATAGGCTCGCAGCGTGGTGGACGAGCCTCCAAAACAAGCGCCTTCACCGCACTGCAGTCGCAGGGGTGGCCGCCGTTTCCATTGCCGCCTCCACTTCTTCCTCCGCTGCTACATCGGCCTCGTCTCCATCCTCTTCTTCCTCCTCTTCTACCTCTACAGCAACGGCCCTTGGGACGTGGCCGTACCACGTCCACGTCCCAAGGTCGTGGACGTGGACGCGGGCGTGGACAAGGCAAGGGGAAGGGCAAATCTGCTGCGTCGTCTCGTGTTCCTGGTGAGGTGGTGTGCTGGAATTGTGGCTCCTCTGAGCACTCCGCTCGCAAGTGCCCTGCACCCCCTGACGACGTCCGCCTCGCACGTGCCATGCGTGCCCATTGGGCGCGCACCAGCGGGCCCTCCTCTTCTTCTTCCGGTGTCAGCTCCAGCTCCAGCTCTACATCATCTACTAGTTCCTCCCCAGCTCATGCCTACCCCACCGCCGGTGTCGCCGGCGTCCATCCACCTGTCCTCTACCCTTGGGGCTGGCCACCGCCCTATGGAGCGCTCGCCTTCGCGGGCCCACCTTCCTCGGCCTACGTCCCTCCTTCGTGGTTCGCCTCTCCCTCGAGCGCGCCTCCTCCATCGTCTGCAGCCTCCATCGACAGCGAGCGCCAGCTAGAGCAGTCTCTCCTCCAGCATCTTCACCTTCGTGATCAGGGAGGTGAGAGTGTGTCTGCGTTGGCCAGAGGTCTTGCCTGTCAGACTGACATAGTCCTTCGTGGGGACCCCCCCGGTCACATCCTTGGGTTGCCATCCTCGTCTGTTCCGTGGGTCGAGCACTAGCAGTCTGTCGTTCTCCCTCGTTTTCTTGCTGCTTGTGCCTTATCCCCGCCCTCCGTCGGCACTGTTGCCACCTGTGGCGTTCTTCCCCATGTCCGTGTCTCTGGTGGCTTCTGGGTCCTTGACTCCGGAACCACTCATCACATGACCTCTGTTCGGTCCGCTTTTGTCTCCTTGGGTCCTGTCGGCTCTGTTCGCTTTGTGCGCACTGGTTCCGGCCAGCTCCTTCCCGTCCAAGGCGTTGGTGTTGTCCGTTTTGTCGGTCCCGGTGGCGTGCTGTTTCTGCCTGACGTTTTGTTCGTGCCTTCGTTGGAACTCAGCCTGCTGTTAGTGCCGTCGCTCGACGATCAGGGCATGGATTACTCCGCTAGTCAGGGCGTGGGCAATGTCAGTCTTCGCTCTTCTGGTCGCGTCGTCTTGCGGGGGGTTAAGTGTGCCAAGTTATACCGTGTTCCCCTTCACGCCCCCTCTGCATCTGCTGTTGGCTTGGCCCTTGCTCACGTCGCGCCTTCCCTTTCTCCTGCTGATATCCAGCTCTTGCATCGCCGCCTTGGCCATGTGCACACTGATGCTATCACTAGCATGCTTCGCCTTCAACCCGCTGTTGGCTTGTCCCCTTCCACCTTCCCTGCGCCATGCCCCTCTGACTGCCTGGACTGNGGACTCCCAGTCCGCTCATCCTCTCGATCTTGTTCATGCCGACGTCATGGGGCCTCTTCCCCATGACTTTCTTGGGGGGGCCGGGCGTTACGTCCTGTGCCTCACTGACGATTTTTCCCATTTCCGTTGGATCTTCGCTCTTCGTCAGAAGAGTGATGTTGCTTCTATCATCGTGTCGTGGCTTGTTCAGGCTGAACGTGCGTGTCAGCGTTCACTACGCGTTTTTCGCAGTGATCGTGGCGGTGAGTTCCTTGGACCCACCGCCCAATTTCTTGAGTCCCAAGGGGTGTGTCTGGAGACCTCGGCTCCCTACACACCCCAGCAAAACGGAGTTTCTGAGCGTTGGAATCGGACCCTTGCCGATGGTGTCCGCACGCTTCTGTCTGAGTCTGGGCTCTCCCCTCTCTTTGCCTTTGAGGCCATGAGCTATATGACCTGGGTGTGGAATCGCGTCCCTCACGGTCCTCTTCCTCGCACCGTTACGCCCTTTGAGCGTTGGTACGGCTCTCGTGCTGACCTCCGTCTGGCTTGCGTCTGGGGTAGCATTGCGTCTGTCTGGCTCCCAGAGGATCTCCGCGACGGGAAACTCTCCCCGCGTGGACGTCTCTACCCCTTCTTGGGCGTTTCCTCCCAGTCGAAAGCCTGGCGCTTCTGGGACTCAGAGTGTTAGCGCGTCGTTGAGTCCCGGGATGCCTTGTTCTTCGAGTCCGTGTTTCTCTGTGACCTCGATCGTCACTCGTCTACTGCCTCCCTGCTTCCGCTCTCTCCATTGGGGGGGGAGGTCGGCCCTGTAGTCCCATCTGCCCCTGCAGTCCCTGCTGTTGTCACGTCTCAGCAGCCTTCACCCTCGGAGCGTTCTCCAACGGCCGGCACTGTGACTCCACCATCCTCTGACGCCCCCCCGTCGGTGTCGTCTAGCTCGCTTGGAGCTCCATCATCCCCTGTGGTGTCCTCATCTGAGTCCTCATCTGCTGAGTCCGTCTCTCCCGCACCTTCTGTTGCGTCCCCATCCAGTCCACTCACTCCAATCATGCCCAGTCCACCCAGTGCTCCTCTACGCCCTGCCCCCATAGAACCTTTTCTTCGTGGCGGCCGTCTGCGTGCGCTTCCCTCTCGCTCCTCTAGTGCTGCAGCGCCCTCTGCTCAACCTTCGCAGACCTCGTCTGGACAGTCCCCAGCGCTGCCTACTGGTATGGACGCCCTGGGCCTAGCCATAGGAGTTGTGCATCCCAGCTCTGTCCTTGGGTACACACTGCTCACGTCCGAGCATGAGCGTGCGCTCGAGGCCGCCATCCTTGGGAGCATTGCCGAGTGCAATGCAACTGTTGTCGCCCTGCCGCAATTGCCTGACCCGACCACTGTTCGCCAAGCACGGGTAGCACCCGACTCCCAGCAATGGGAGGCTGCCATGCGGGACGAGCTGAGAGCCCTTGATGACCACGCCGTATACGAGCTGGTCGATCTCCCACCAGGCCGCAAGGCGATCGATGCCCGCTGGGTCTTCCGTCGTAAGTACAAGCCTAACGGCGAGCTCGACAAGTACAAGGCTCGACTTACAGCAAAGGGGTTTTCTCAAGTCCCCGGCGTTGACTTTGACGAGAATTTTGCTCCCGTCGGACACTACACCACAGCTCGAGCCCTCCTGAGCCTTGTCGCACACCACGACTGGGAGCTCGAGCAGATGGATGTAAACAATGCCTTTCTGCAAAGTCGGCTGGATGAAGAGATTTACATGGTGCAGCCTCCAGGGTTCTCTGACGGCACCAATCAAGTTTGGAGACTGCAAAAGGCCCTCTATGGCCTCAAGCAGTCACCACGGTGCTGGAACCAGGAGATCACCTCCACCCTGGAGAAGGGGGAATATCGCCGGAGCACGGTGGATCCCTCCCTCTTTGTCACTCCACGGTCGGCTCCCTTTGCTGCCATCCTCGTGTATGTCGATGACCTGCTTATTGCGTCCCCGAGTCGCGAAGTTGTGTCAACTGTGAAGTCCCTGCTGCAGTCCACGTACAAGATGAAAGACTTGGGTCCGGCTCGCGTGTTTCTTGGCATGGAGCTTGAGCGTGACCGCGCTTGTCGCGTTCTGCACGTCCACCAGGCCGCGTACGTCAGGAGCCTGGGGGAGCACTTTGCCTCCCTGCTTGAGTCTGTCCCCACTGCCTCAATATCGATGACGCCCACCGGGCAGAGGTTGTTGAAAACTCTGGACGTGTCAAAACTGGGGGAGACGGTGGACGTGACCGACTACCTGCGAGTCATAGGGTCTCTAATGTACCTTGCCACCACCACCAGAGCAGACGTAGCCTTTGCTGTCAACTTCCTTACGCAGTTCTCACAGTCACCACGTGCACGGCACATGGAAGCAGCACTACGTGTTGTGCGGTATGCGCTCTCCACTGCCCGAGTTGGTCTGTGTTACCGGGCGCAACCATCAGTGGTCGTTGATGGGTACACTAACAGTGATTGGGCACATGACACGGATGCACGCAGTCGCACTGGCTATGTCTTCCTAGTTGGTGGGACTACAATCTCTTGGAAAAGTGGCAAGCAAGGTTGTGTTGCACGCAGCTCCAGTGAGGCAGAGTATGTTGCCCTTGGTGCAGGAACCTGTGAAAGTGTCTGGTTGTGTCGTTTGTTGCAGCAATTGCGTGTTCCCATTCGCTGCATCACTTTGCGTTGCGACAACAAAAGCACAAAGGCTATTGCTGAGCATGATGGCATGCATCACACTCGCACCAAGCATATCAATGTGGAACATCATTTTGTGCGTGAGCGTGTGGCTGCAGGCGATGTTCAGATTGTGTGGGTCGACACCCGACAGCAACGTGCAGACTTCCTCACAAAGGCACTTAGCAGCAATGTCTTCAAGGCAGCAATTCATGCTGTTGGTCTGTTTTGTCCTCGTGATCCTCCTGGTTGATCTGTTGTGCGAGTGCCTGTGTTCGGTCTTGTGTCGTGTCACTTCTCGTGACGTCGGTGTAGTGCCTGTTGTGCCATTGTGCAAGTCGGCCGTGGGTCATGGGGGAGTGTTGGGTTTGTGTCAGTACCACACGGTGACCTCTGGCCTCGTTGCACACTCTCCTCACTGACGCAGGTGACTAACTGGAGAGAGGCAACCCCTGCTGGCTGCTACGCCATGGTGGCATGACTGCACAACGAGTCTCACAGCCGGGCATCAACCAGGCATCAAATCTCACATGTCTCTGGCTGGTGTGCATTTGTGCACACTAATTTGCGTCGAGTTCATACTCTGGCCTATTCTTTGACCTGTCTTCACTCCGGTGACCTAGTTGACAGGTTGCAGCTATTAGTGGGTAGTTTAGTTCAGTTCAGTGAACTTGGGAAGGAGCGTGCGAGATCGAGCTCGCTGCTCGCTCGCTCGCTCCTCCCCACCTNGAAAAAAATGGGGAAAAAAAAAACGTTTCATGCTAGTTTGCTTGGTATGACCACTCCTTCATAAACAATGACGGGTAAAAAATGCACTATAGTAAGATTTTGTGAGAAAGGATGGCGCAAATTTACCTTTTTCCTTGGAATAACTTAGACACGTTATTGGATTGCTACTGGGGATGGCCGAGGTGAAACGTAAAGCAAAAACGTTATGGCCTCGTGGCAATTGTTATGGGTTGCAAACTACTTGAGATTTATGAGAAGCAATAACAATTTACCACATGTGCTGCTCCATTCAGTTGCGGGGACCGGCAAAAATGCATTACCATTTTGTCTGTAGCTGGAGGAACCCCAAATTGCGTTACCATTGAGAAGACCCATACTTTACCCATTGAGAAAATGGTAGTGGAGGTAGCGGCCAGGTCTGACCCACCGGGAATTTTGAGTTCCCGGGTGCGTCTTTTCTACTGCACCGCGCCCCCTGCAAGTCTGGATCAAGCCCTACACTTGACGTGAGACGGCACTACCGCGAGCAAGCTCCCGCCATGGCTGCTGCGTTGACACACAAGCCGACACCGCAGGAATGACAGCGAAGTCCTAATCCACGTCAGGGTACCGCAACCAGGTCTAGAAACGCGTCTTCTAACTATGGCGACTTAAGCCGCGTCACTAGTAGGAGTGGGCTCACGGCCAGGTCCTCGGAGACGTGGATTGGAACTTTTGCTAGAGAAATCCAACTTCGCAAACCCGGCGAACAATAGAATTAAAAACAAGGAGAGTTGAAGATGCGAACCTGATAGTTTGCAATAAAGTTCTCGCCTCAAAGAATACCCTATACGAACAGAAGAAAATAGCCACGAAATATCGTCCAACGATCAGAAAGCATCAAAATGAGCCACGCCAGGCGTACTTACAAATGAGGTCCAGCATAGCCTTTCACAAAACAACTACTCAAACGCAGTTTAGCGAAATACAGATCAAAATCTGAAGCAACCATATTCGAAAACATATTTCAAGATTTACTTCAATAAGATAAAAATGTACATATAATATTTGATTTCATATACCTATTTTGTGCATTATATTCTAACCAAGGTATCTTTCATTATAACTAAAAATACCTACAGTAATTGTAATTATTTCAGAATAAAAGCTTTACACTAATAATTTCATCATCATTCAGGGTTTCTAAAACATTTATTGTATATATGAAGATAAAAAATCATGATTTAATTCATAAAATCAGTTGAAAATTTAATAAAATAAATATAATTGTGGAAAGGTAGAAGTCAAGATGATGATTTTCAAAATTGACTAAATTGGCACTGAAAAAAAAACACGATTATTTTTTATATACATATAAAATTCTATATCTACATGTACATCCATGTTTATATCTATATCTATGTCTAGATCTATATCTATGTCTATTTGTATATGTATATGCATATTCATATCTATATCTACATATATCTATATATATATCTATATCTATATCTATAGTTATATCTATATCTATATCTATATCTATATCTACATCTACATCTACATCTACATCTATAACTATATCTATATCTATATATATGTCTATATCTATATCTATATCTATATCTATATCTATATCTATATATATATCTATATCTATATCTATATCTATATTTATATCTATATGTATGTCTATATCTATATCCATATCTATATCTATATCTATATCTATATCTATATCTATATCTATATCTATATCTATATCTATATCTATATCTATATCTATATCTATATCTATATATATATCTATATCTATATCTATATCTATATCCATATCTATATCTATATCTATATCTATATCTTTATCTATATCTATATCTATATCTATATCTACATCTATATCTATATCTATATCTATATCTAT
>SZWC01016263.1:48391-65643 GCA_023375785.1 Penium margaritaceum
GGCGCTTTGACAAACGCGCTTGATGCTCTTGCCCATAGAACCACTCCGCGCATAGATGGTATGCTTTTGTCTGGTGGTCTATTGCAAGCTAGCACGATGAGTCAACGGTTGCCTAGTTTTTGCTAGTTGATACAACGGGGTGCGATCAGTACCCATGTTATCGGTGCAATCGGCAGCTTGTAACAAGTGTTGTACCATCAACACTAGCGTGGCTAGTCCAACCGGAGCTCATGGTCATAGTGCGTTCGGCACTCGCATCAGTGGTGCATTCGGCACCCATGACAAAAGTGCAACTCGCAGCTTTTGTCAATCGTGCGAGCGGCGTTTATGACAATTGTGCATTCGGTACTCGTGCAATCGGTGTTTATGACAACGGTGCATCGGCACGCGATTTTGCCGCTGCACTCGTCGGTCATACATTCAACGCTCATGGGAATTGTGCGTTCGGCACTTGGATGAATGCTACGATTGCATTTTCCATGTTGGTCATATTCCAAGTGCAACTGGCACTTGTCAATCGACCATCACGCGTGGATTTCCACCATCGCGTTTGTGTTTTGCGTGCGATCGGCACTCGCGTTCTTGTTTTGTCGAAATCCATTCACAGATGACTTATCCAACGTTCTTGGTGCAATCGACACCCACGAGGATACACAATCTGCATTTGTTTTGGTCATACAGACCATGAGCAGTGCGTTCGGCACTAGCATCACGGATGCTTTCGACATCCGTGATTAAAGTGCAACTAGCACTTTTTCACTGGTGTGTTCGACACCGAGAATATTTCTGCAACCAACGCTCGTGCTGTTGCCCGTAGTGCAATCGGCACTTACATCGATGACGTGGTCCACACCCGTGTAACCGTCAATCAACACTCGTTTTGTGCTATCTGCACATTTTGTATTGGTGCGACGAGTAGGGGAGTCGTCGAATGGTTCTAGCACGTTCGGTGCTTTCATCATTCTTCATCGAGAATTCTTCTCGATACATGTCACCATTGTGGTTTTGTAACCTGGTGCACGTTGTAGTTATCGTTTTGCGTAAACAAAACTGTTTAGCGAATGTACAACCTGTATTGAGCCATGTCGTGGTTATAAACAGTCACCCTTCCGGGTTTTCTCACGAACTACTCCAAGCTTGGAGGTTAATTCAAGAAAATTTAGGCACAATCGGTGCTCAAATTTTCGCATTGAAACATTTCCAAGTGAGTTCCGACCAGGTCGTGGAAAACTGTCGGTTTTTTTTTCTTTTCTTTTTGTGCTTCGGAACGGAAAAGAAAAAGAAAATCAGGACCGCTGATTTTTTGGGAGATCTCAACTAGAGCTCTTGAATTTTTACGTCAAAACCCATGGTCAACTTGACCAAACACTCGGGTTTGACCACAGACATTTTCACCGTTTTAAAAGTTTTTGTAAACGGTAAACATAAAATTCCTCAACTTGAGGATCTACCAAAAATGAACAAAATTATGGCACATCAAGTGCATTTTTTTGTTTGATGCTTGGAATCTTCCAAGCGTCAGCCGGTGGTGTGTTAGGAAAACTGTCGGTCTTCCCTGTTTCCCATGAACGGGAAAACATTGAAGAAGAATGATTGAGAAACTTCTCAATACATTTTAGAGCCTAGAATGAGCTCCATGCTGCTTTTTACAACGATGAACCCACGGCCAACAAGGTTAGACCCCGGGTCCAACCGAGGAAATCGTCCTCGCCTCTAGTGCTAATGGCACTTAGAGATTTTCAACCTTTTTGAAAAGGTTATTTTTATTTGACCTAAATATGGAGCTCGGTTTGAGCTTCAAATAGGTGTTTACGGCATGCAAAACAGACACCAAACGAAGCAATAGTCCTTCGTTTCATGAGGAACCAACCGGGTCCAAAACAGGAGGTTTCTCGGGAAAAAGTGAAGGGTAAGCAATTCGAACCCGTGCCTCCATCATGTTGTCCGCTCCCGCTACCAGCTGCGCCACTTACACACGCCGTCATGGAAGCATTAACATATTACTTGCGTGTCAGAGGCCATTCCCTCCGCCGGAGGGGGGGAGGAAGGACGAAGCTTCCTGTCCTCCTTCCTCCTTGGGCCGTGGCCCATGTGAGGGGAGGAATGGGGAGCTCGTCCCGTCGCCTCCCCCTTGGGCTGCACGGCTCACGTGGGGGGATGAAGAGAGGGACGCCTCTCCTCTCCCCCCCTGGGGCCGTCAGCCCACGTGAGAGCGAAAGGGGGGGTGGAGAGGGGAGGTCGTCTCCTCTCCTCCCTCTTCCCGAGGGGGGAGAGGGGAGATCGCCCCCTCTCCTCCCCCTTGGGCCGTCGGCCCCTGTTAGAGGGAAAGAGAGGGGGGGGTCACCCTCTCCCCTCCCCCTTGGCGTCTATGCGCCGTCGGCGCCGTCGGCGCCTTGGACGAGGGGGAGAGGGGGGGGTGTCGCCCCTCTCCTCCCCCTCGGCTCCGTCGGCGTCGTGAACGAGGGGAGAGGGGCGTCTCCCCCTTCTCCTCCCCCTCGGCGCAGCCGGTGCCGTGAACGAGGGGAGAGGGGCGTCTCCCCCTTCTCCTCCCCCTCGGCACAGCCGGCGCCGTGAACGAGAGGAGAGGGGCGTCTCCCCCTTCTCCTCCCCCTCGGCGCAGCCGGCGCCGTGAACGAGGGGGGACGGGCGTCTGTCCCTCTCCCCTTGGGCCCTCGGCCCGTCTAAGATGGGGGGGGGAGAGAGAATGCTCCCTCTTCTCCCCCCTTGGGCCGTCGGCCCACTATAGGGGGGGGGGATGAGGGCGTCTCTTCCTCTCCTCCTCCTTGGCCATTGGCCCGCGTGAGAGGGAGGGGAGGGGAGAGCGCCCCCTCTGCTCCCCATTGGGCTGTCGGCCCACAACAGCAGAGGGGGGGGGGGGTGGGGACGTCTCCCCTCCCTCCTCTTGGTCCGTCGTCTCCCTTAGAGAGGGAGAACGGGAGGCCCCCGTTGGACGGGGAGCCTCTCCCTTCGGACCAGTCGGGCCCCCGGGAGCGGTCTCGCTTGATAGTTTGGACGGGCCCGCGGGGGCCGTTTTGCTGCAGGCTTTTTTTTTTTTATCCAAGAGCTGTCGGCTCTTCGGTGCTTTCCTCTCGATGGTGCTGAGTTCACTCTCGATGGTGCGTTCGTCGGGTGGCGTTTTGCCAAAGTCTAGAATCCTCTCGTTGTAATTGCTCGATCGACGGGCAGCGGTAGTTTCGACAAGGATTAGACGGCCAGATGGGTGTAAAAATCAGAGATTTGCGGAAGTTTGGCTCTGATGCCAATGTAACAGCACTAGGCTGTTTTGCGACTAACTTCTGAACCTAAAACGTAGGCCCTCAGAAAGTGTAGTCCAAGGAGAGTGGGCGAATGGTCGCCTCAGCCATTTTGGCTGAGACGAACCGCGCCACAAATGGACGTAGTCGTCATAGGGCATTTTTGCAAAACATGCATCTTAACCCTAATCGTTCCACGTGGCATTGCCACGCTGGAACAGGACCCTAGCGCTAAGCTAGGAGTGGAGGAGGAGTGACGCCATGGATTCTCCATCGCGGCACTCCTTTCACCTAGAATCCGGCCACGGACATTTTTCCAGGCTAGAGTCGAACGAGACTCTAGCCTATTATATTTTTCCGGGCTTTGGCTCCTCGAAACTTGAGCCTCGAGTACCCGAAGCACCCGATAACTATTTAAAGACCATTTTTAACCGTAAAAATGGTCCGTACGCTACAAGACTGGTATGGGCTGTGGTAGTAAGGCCACTGTAAGCCGGACAGTGCCAACGGCACTGATCACGGCTTGAGACTTCCTTGAATGTATAATCTGACTGTGGATTTGGAATATAAAGGAAAAACCGTGCAAGATCGACCCAAGAACGGGGTCAATCCATCAAGAATTGAGGAAGTTACGCCCGGCCGAAGGTTGGACCGGCCGAGGGGAAAACAGATGACGGGAATTGATCCCCAAGGACCAAGGCTCGACCCTCGGAAGACCCAACAAGGCCGAAGCGCCCCTTGGGGCCCGGTTAGTCAATGAGTCAAGGATCATTGAGGGCCAAGGGCGCTTCGGAATGGCGCCCCGATGTGTTATTACCAGCAAGGGCGCTTCGGGCGGCCGTCACCGCCGCTAGTGTTGCTGCCAGCGGCAGATTATCGTGGTTCACGGAAACGGTCATATCTCGGCCGTTCCTCCATGGAATGATGCGATTATTGGTGCGTTGGAAAGCTGGGAAGATGAGCTACGTGATGCTGGAGCAATAACGCTCATCCCCGGTCCATACGGAGCCGCGCACGGCTCGGCGACCTCGGGTCACCTAGGATGTGTCATCATGTACATATAGTCTTGTATGTTGACACTTGAATAACAAGTACAGTTTACTCCCACTGTGCCACACGTGCTCTCGTGCTTCCCCAAGACGACCCTACGCTTCCGCAACGCCGGGTTGGTGTGCACCGGCCTTCCCTTGGTCGCCGTTGCCACCAGTTGGTGCCTCCACCATCCGGTTGAGGCTAGCACACCAAGCCCGGTTTACACTTGGTATCAGAGCCACCCTTGGTTCAGGGGCATAATCATCTACGTGGCAACCTCTTCTGGTCAGCGTAGACCAGAACGCATCTCGTCTCTTTGGCGGATCCGTGCCCAAGGCCAATCACGCACTTCGGTGAGAAGGCGGTAACCGGAGGACCCGTTGAGGAAGAAGTTGTACCGGGCGTGAAGATGACTTCAACCGGCTCGTCCTCGTTGGCCACGGCGTTTGACGCGCAAGGCAAAGTAACAGCAGCCGCAGTGTTGCAGAAGTTGCTCGCCGACATGCAGGCCAAGATGGACTTGTTGGAGAAGCAGAACGAGTATCTCAATCAAGAGCTCGTGAAGCGTCCAGTGACAACACCAGTGGCAGTTGCCACCGCAAACGTACCTGCGGTGGGCGTCCCGAGCCCGCCCAAGCAGGAGTCATTTGACCCATCGAAGAAGGATGGGCCAGCTGCGCATGCTTGGATACTTGGGCTGGAATTGTACTTCACCGCCATCGGCGTGAATGCCTCAAGGTACGAGGCGCGCCGCGACTATGCCGTGATCCTGTTGAGAGGAGCATCGTTGGATTGGTGGGCCGATGTGATGCGGTCCAATCCACATGGCAGTGGAGCAGCCATGGTCGCCGGCATTGCGGCCGCGACCGGAATCTCAACCCCATCGGCTCCGACGTGCAGCAGTGGCGACCCTACCCTGAAATGGCCAACCTCGTGGAAGGAGTTTACGGAGGCGTTCATCAAGCGCTTCACCGTGGGTGACGTAAGGAACAACGCGCGTGCCAAGCTGCGTCGGCTTTGCCAAACTGGCGGCGTCGCCGAATACACCCGCAGGTTTCGTGAGATCATTGCCAACTGTGGCTTCAACTCCCTCGAATTGTGCTTCCACTATAGCAACGGCCTCAAGAACGACGCCCGCGCTGTGACGGTGATGCACGACCTCAACGACGACGTGTCGGCAATGATCGCAACAGCCGAACGGTACGATTCGTGCGTACAATAGGCTCATGCCAACAGCCACAACTCTTTTGGTGGTGGTTATGGCAAGCGGGCCGAGAGCGACGTCACGCCCATGGAGATCGGAGCATTACAACAGAGCAAGTGCTACAACTGTTGGAAGCCTGGCCACATTGCGCATGACTGTCAGAGTCCAAAGAAGGGTGACGGCAAGGGTAAGCGGCAAGGGAAGGGGAAACAAGCCACGAAGGAAGCAGAGAAAGCAACAAAGGAGTCGGGAAACGAGGAGAGCCGGGAGTAGATGGTATTACTCTTGGCTCCTCTCAGCCCAAACCGCCAGTTGACCGCCCACCCGAACGCCTTGTGGCAATTAAGGGGGTTTTCGAGGTCAAGGCATGGGACACGGGGTATGAGGTGGAGCAGCCCGCACTTCTCTTAGAGGCGCAAGTGAAAGGCGTCAAGGGGAAGGTGGGGAGCCTGCTGGATTGTGGCGCGAGCCACAGTTTTGTGAGCATGGAGTGTGCTCGGAAGTGGGGCCTTGCGCTCACGAGCAAGAAGCAGACCGCTAACCAAGTGGACGGTACGATTGAAGTGGGGTACCTGGCCCGTCCCCTCTCCATTCGCTTGGGGAAGCTTCGCATAACGACCGTATACCGGGTGTGCCCAATGAAGGATTACGATGTGATCCTCGGTCGTGACTTCCTCCACAAGTACAACCCCGTCGTCAATTGGGAGGCGCGCACCGTCTCAGTCAAGCTCGGAGACAAGGAGTATCCCCTGCCTACGTGGTCCGAGGGAGAGGCCGCGGAGGAGGAGACTTGCTAGGAGGAAGCGCCGCAGCAGTCGGTGCCTCGCAAGGAGGAATCGGCGCCTATGATGCTGAATTTGGTGCAGCTCAAGTGCGCGATTCAAAAAAGGGAGCATATTTTTCTGGCATTTGTGCGAGACGTGGAGGACGATTTCGACGAACCAGAGGACGTGGCGCCTGCTGTGGCGCATGGGGCGACTCGTAAGCAGCCGGGGGTCCAAGGCAAGTTTGCCGCGGTGCCCGAAGGGCTTCGGAAGGTGTGTACGGAGTTCGAGGACGTGTTCCTCGACACCCTCCCGGCGGGTCTACCACCAAAGCGGGACGTGGACCATCGCATCGACCTCAAACCTGGAGCGTGCCCGCCTGTTCGTGCAACGTACCGCATGAGCGACGCGCAGCTGCAGGAGCTCAAGAAGCAGCTGACCGAGATGACGGAGCAGGGTATTATTCGCCCATCCTCGTCTCCTTACGCTGCACCTGTCTTGTTTGTGCAGAAAAAGACGGGGGAGATGCGCATGTGCGTGGACTACCGGGCGTTGAACGAGTTAACCATCAAGAACTGGTACCCGCTTCCACGAGCTGAGGAGCTCTTCGATCAGCTCCGTGCGGCTTGCTTCTTCACAAAGATCGACCTCCGTTCTGGCTACCACCAGATCCGCATTGCAGCAGATGATGTGGAAAAGACGGCCTTCCGCACCCGCTATGGTCACTACGAGTTCCTCGTGATGCCTTTCGGGTTGACCAATGCACCGGCCACCTTCATGGCGGCGATGAACAACATCTACAGGCCGTACTTGGATGACTTCGTGGTGGTGTACCTCGATGACATCTTGGTGTATAGCAGGACGGCGGAGGAGCATGAGGAGCATGTGAAAAAGGTCCTCAAAATTTTGCGGAAGGAGAAATATTTTGCAAAACTCTCTAAGTGTGAGTTCGCGGTGGGGAAAGTTGAATTCCTTGGACACATAATTGGCAATGGACAGATTGCCATGGACCCGCGCAAGGTGTCGGCCGTGCAAGAGTGGCCGAAGTTGCGTAGTGTGCACGATGTGCAAGTGTTCCTTGGTTTTTGCAACTACTATCGTAGGTTTATCCTTAGCTATGCGGGAGTGTCAGCGCCACTCTCCAATCTCACTCGCAAGGATCGCGAGTGGAGTTGGGGAGTTAGCNATGCACTCTCACGGCGACCGGACCTGATGATGCGGGTCGCGTCTCTCACCATCCACGAGGATGCCTTCCTTGTGAAGCTCTTCACGGAGGGATACGAGGCGCATGGGGAGTACGACGCTCGGAGATTTTTCTTCGAGGCGCCGTATTGGCGACGGCGCGGCACGCAACAAGTGGTGGTTCCCGCGGTGCCCGCACTTCGGCAGCTGATTTTGGAGGAGTGCCATGACAGTGGCCCAAGCGGTCACTTCTCCGTCGACAAGACATTGAAGACGGTGGCTCGCTTCTTTTGGTGGCCCACCATGTCGTCGGAGGTGGCTGAATTATGCCGGAGTTGTGACGTGTGCCAACGCCACAAGGCGAGGAGGACAAAGACCCCGGGTCTCCTCCAACCCTTGCCCATCCCCGAGCAGCCGTGGCAGGACATCTCCATGGATTTCATCACGGGTTTGCCTATGACAGCGGCAGGCCACAATACGGTGTTGGTGGTGGTGGATCGCTTCAGCAAGATGTCGCACTTCATTGCGACGTGTGATACGGTGAGCGCGGAAGGCACGGCTTGGCTGTTCCTCGAACACGTGGTGCGTCTTCATGGCGTGTCGCGGTCCATTGTGAGCGACCGTGACCCGCGTTTCACAAGCAAGTTCTGGCGAGAACTCATGGAGCGGTACGGCAGCAAGGTGCAGCTGTCGACCAGTTTTCATCCCCAAACTGACGGGCAAACAGAGCGAACGAACCAGACGCTGGAGCACCTCCTCCGTACAGTGGGTGATCCGGACGAGACGGCGTGGGACCAGCGATTGCCGGTCGCTGAACTGGCGTACAACTCTGCCACGTCCGCCTCCACCGGCAAGGCGCCATTTGAGGTGGTGAACGGGACGATGCCCGCCACGCCCCTCAGTTTGCACGTCGCAAGCAACCTGCCCGCGGTGGAGTCTACCGCANGTCGACCAGTTTTCATCCCCAAACTGACGGGCAAACGGAGCGGACGAACCAGACGCTGGAGCAGCTCCTCCGTACAGTGGGTGATCCGGACGAGACGGCGTGGGACCAGCGATTGCCGGTCGCTGAACTGGCGTACAACTCTGCCACGTCCGCCTCCACCGGCAAGGCGCCATTTGAGGTGGTGAACGGGACGATGCCCGCCACGCCCCTCAGTTTGCACGTCGCCAGCAACCTGCGCGCGGTGGAGTCTACAGCACGTGACTTCACGTAGATTTGGGTGGCAACGCGGCATACATTGGCCAAGGCGCAAGCGCAACAGAAAGTGCAAGCGGACCGCCGACGTGCAGACGCCACGCTCAAGGTCGGTGACCGCTTGCTTCTCAACAGCGCGCACGTCAAGCTTCGCAGGGTCCGGTCCGACAAGTTAAAACCCCGGTGGCTTGGTCAGTTCGAGGTGCTCGAAATGCGGACACCCGTGGTGGTACGGTTGACTCTTCCTCCTTCCATACCTGTCCACAATGTGTTCCACATCTCCAAGCTCAAGCTCTACCATGATCCGGCCGAGCATTTCCCTGGCCGCAGTTCTGAACCTCCCCCTCCGGTGGTGATCGAGGGCGAGCAAGAGTTTGAGGTGGAGGCCACCCTTGACCACCGTCGTCGTGGTCGTGGATGGGAGTACCTGGTCAAATGGAAGGGCTATGATGTGGCCCACAACTCATGGGAGCCTGCCCGCAGCTTCAACGTTGGCGGGATCAATGCTATCCTCCGGGAGTATCAAGAGCAAACCGGGACGGCTCGCTCCTAAAGGGGGGGGTAGTGTAAGCCGGACAGTGCCAACGGCACTGATCACGGCTTGAGACTTCCTTGAATGTATAATCTGACTGTGGATTTGGAATCTACAGGAAAAACCGTGCAAGATCGACCCAAGAACGGGGTCTATCCATCAAGAATTGAGGAAGTTACGCCCGGCCGAAGGTTGGACCGGCCGAGGGGAAAACAGATGACGGGAATTCATCCCCAAGGACCAAGGCTCGACCCTCGGAAGACGCAACAAGGCCAAAGCGCCCCTTGGGGTCCGGTTATTCAATGAGTCAAGGATCATTGAGGGCCAAGGGCGCTTCGGAATGGCGCCCCGATGTGTTATTACCAGCAAGGGCGCTTCGGGCGGCCGTCATCGCCGCTAGTGGTGCTGCCAGCGGCAGATTATCGTGGTTCACAAAAACGGCCATATCTCGGCCGTTCCTCCACGGAATGGTGCGATTCTTGGTGCGTTGGAAATCTGGGAAGATCAGCTACGTGATGCTGGAGCAATAACGCTCATCCCCGGTCCATACGGAGCCGCGCATGGCTCGGCGACCTCGGGTCGCCTAGGATGTGTCATCATGTACATATAGTCTAGTATGTTGACACTTGAATAGCAAGTACAGTTTACTCCCACTGTGCCACTCGTGTTCTCGTGCTTCCCCAAGACGACCCTACGCTTCCGCAACGCCGGGTTGGTGTGCACCGGCCTCCTCTTGGTCGCCGTTGCCACCGGTTGGTACCTCCACCATCCGGTTGAAGCTAGCACACCGAGCCCGGTTTACAGCCACACTCCCTCGGAAGTGGCCCACACCTGAAACAAGATCTCCGAGCAGTCGAAGCCATCCTTGCAGATGTACCGTGGAGGTGGTGCCTCAAAGTCCTTTGGCTGCTGCTCCGTGGGGAGAGCAACCGCAGGCTAAGGAAGGCGAGAGACGGGCAAAACTCCTGGGAGAGTGTGATCACCGGGGAAGTCAGGTGATGATCGTATCGGGGACACGGGTGGAGGTCGGGTACCCGTCTGCAGCCGACGGAGGCGCTCGTGTAAAAGACGAATCTCCTGCTCCTGGGAGTCATCCTCGAAGCCTGGCATGAATGGCTCGTCATCAACGAGGTCAGCAGGTGGTGGGGAAACCACAACAGGAGGTGAAGCAGGCGGAGCACCTGTCACGGGCACTTGGGCCGAGTGCTGGGTAGAGGCCGCAACGCCGACAGCTCCCTCAGAAATCCGCGAAGGAGCCGTGGACTGAGCATGCAGAAGCTCAGTCAGTGTGCGCATCGTGTCAGTCAGCTCTCTCTGTAGACGACGCAGCTCCTCTTGCCGGCTGCGCAGGTCCGCAATGGCCTGCGAGCGAGGGCTCAATATCCCTGAAGAAGAGGAGGAGGGATCACCTCGCCCCTTGTCCTTGTCGTCGGGCGAACTCATGTCCCCGCTCATTATGGGATGACAGGTCAAGTTTGTCAGATTTCAAAACCGTCCGCGTGTCTCGAGGAGTTGAAACCCTGGCAACGTTTGACCTTCCGGGTGAAAATTTGGCTAAGAATAATGCTGACGTCAACAAGTGGTTGCTGACATCAACAGGACCTGATGACGTCAGCAATCAACAATGCTGAAATCAGCTCGTCCCCTCCTTCCTTCCCTTTTTTTTGTTGTTGTCATGGTTTTGCGCGAGTGTGGAGCCGCTTCGCGGTGGCGTGCGGCAGCTCCGCGGAAGCTGCGCAGCAACTTCCGCCCAGCTGCTGCTGCAGCTGTGCTGTCAGCTGCAACAGCAGCTGCGTAGCTGCGTGTGCAACGGTGGCAGCAGCGGCTGCGCTGCTGCTGCGCGCTGCAGCTTCTACTGGCTGCCGCCGTCGTGCGCTGCTGCTGCTGCCATTGTTGCGCTGCTGGTGTTGCTACTGCCACTACTGCTGCTGTGCTGCTACCGCCGCTGCCGCTGCTACGCTGCTGCTGCCGATGCTACTGCTGCGCTGCTGCTACCGCCGCTGCTGCCGCGCTGCTGCTGCGGCCGCTACTACTGCCGCTGCCTCTACTGCTGTTGCTGTGCTACTGCGGCTGTGGGAGGGCGGTTGCACGCACTGCAGCCGCCACGCACCTCTACGTGGCGGTACACACTGCTGCTGCTGCCTCCGTAGCCGTGATCTCACGTGGTGGGTGGAGTGCATTGACGGCGACCGGCCGTCTCCAACATACCCCAGGAAATCTGCTATAGCGGTGACTCTCACTGCTGCTGCTCTGCTGCGTCTCTGTTGCGCAGCTCAGTGAGAACTGCCTCACTGCTCTGATACCAAGAGTAAGTACGTAGAAGCTTCCTAGCAACACAGCCGCTTACCGGGCGTCAATGCCTAATCAGACGGTGACGACAGTCAAAGGTCGTACACACGACGGCAAGGGTTTGGCTAGGAGACACAAGGCACAGTGTCAGAATGCTTCAATATAGCATGTGCAGAGAGAAATGACAAATGACAGGTCCAAGACATAAATACCTGCCGCGGCGCACGGCGGGTGTCGCACGCGGCAGTCCAAGAGCTGTCCTAAAACCGGCCCAAAACCACTGTTTTGGCCGTAACTCTGCGCACACATGTCAAAATGCTACGTCGTCTGAACCTAGACGTGCAAAATCAAAAGACGGACGCTAGGACTGGTCACAAGCATGCATCCATTGACAGACAGTGAGCATACAATGCAAAAACATGCAAATAGGCCTCATGGCCAGTCTGCCGAAAGACGCCTGCAAGATGTAGAAGACACAGCAGAGAGTCCCGGTGGCATCTGGGGCTCTGGTGCAGTGGTCGGCCAGCTCCAAGCTGGTAGTCCGCCGCCTGTCGTTGCGCCGGTGTCACCAGGGCCGCCTGCCTTAGGGATCTACACGAGTATGGACACGGCCGAGTGGTCACAGTAAACTATATAGGAACGGCACAAAACACAACAAGAAGAACAAGGGAGAACAAGGGGTAGAATGAGCCAAACTGAGAGCTTATGCATTCGGAATTGACGGCTAGCCCACTAGGCACCGTCATCCCCATCGCGCCAAAAGGAACAAGCAGTGAATACACTTGTCACAGAACATGAAACCACATAATGGTGGTATCCTGAGGCATTGGAACAATCAATGTTGTGTTGAAGTTCGTTGGCCACTCACATCTCTAACTCCTCTTGTCTGCCACTTGATGCACACACATGTACAAATTAAATGACAATGACTTCAATTGGGGACACGTTATGTGAGCCCACCATGACTGGAGCCTCCGTCATGAAGCGGCTGCTCAACCCAAGAGTGCCCTCTAGCACATACATGGCCATTGCATGACATTCTATCTTTGTCGCGGTAGATGCTTGGATTCGTACACTGTCACTGTCGTACCCTGCATCATGCTTGCATGATTCTGAGTTCTTTGGGGAAGTTGCATATTTCCCGGGTGTTGATCCTCTGGGTGCCACCGCGCCGGTATTGGCCGTGCAGTACCGACTGGTCCGGCTCGACCCCCGGGTGGCAGCACGTACCAACCCAAGCGTGATGCTCGGTGCGGGTGCATGCTCACCGGTGTCTAACTCTCTTGCTCCCCCTTGCTCTATCTGTCTTGGTGTAAGTTGAGTTAAAAGGCAAGCGTCTTACCGCATCCATGGCGTGCCTTGTGTTCTACTGTGCTCACCCACCCCATTTTACGTAACCTATCTAGGATGCTACCGGGTGACTTCTGGTATCAGAGCCGTAGGGGTTTGCCCTTACCGCTCGTCGGTCTTGGACTTGTGAGACCGCCGCCGAGGGATGAGCATCCTCGGCGAACCCGCGGCATTCTTGCCGCCATCGACCATCTGTCATTCTAGTGACACCATCACCCACCACATCCCTGACATCTTAAAAGCGCAAGCGACTAGACCAGCGCACTGGGTCACTTCGTCTTGGGAACTCAGCAGGTGTCCCTCCATACGCACCCACGCTAGCAATCTGCCTGTTGCAGCATCCGCACCACTTATTCCACAAAGGGCCTACTCGTCTACTGGGTCATGCATTCTGCCATGTGATACTGTATTTCTCCATCGGCCACCAGTGCCCTTGCACCACCGTCGCTTTATGCTCAGCCCCACACCTCTCTGTGACCCCACTCTCACACAGCACACACTCTGTCGTGCGCGTCTGCCTCTCTCTGGCAGCTACCAGTACTGCAGCACCACCGTGTCGACCGTCCTCTCCTTCCCTCTCTCGGCCCCGCAGTTCTGTGCTGCGCTGCTCTCACGCAGCACGTCGCCACCGGTGCACACTGTAGTGACCTCCCTACAGCCACATCTCTTGGCTGCACTTGCGGCCCAACACTGCCATACTAGATTCACCGCCTCTTGACAGTCCACCGGAGGAGGAACTTGACTCTCGGCGTACATCAGCCTGTTACGCTGCTCGTGGATGGGAGGACCGGCGAGTCTTTCCCGAATCCTCACACACCGACGACGACATCCCACTATTGTTTTGTATGCTAGAGAACTGTTCTGTGTTAATTTCTTGAATTATCAGTACGGGCTCGCGTTCTCGTCATACGCGCTGACCGTAGTTGGAATTATACAAGTAGGAGAGATTTGCTAAGATTCTATCCGAGACTCTACATGTCAATGTTTTCGTAAGACGACAATAGGGTATAGAAAATGTAAAAAAACAGTTCCCGCCTTTGACCTGTTCAAAGATATCACTACAAAGAAGGATCTTGTCCATAGAAGTCATACTTAGTCGATATAATGTGTATTTAAGGACAGTGTTCCGATTCGTCAAATGTATCGCAAACCCATGCGCTTCAGAACTTTCTTTGATCAATCGTTAAATCCTCTGACGCATGCACATTTTTATCCCATCTATTACAACCGTGCGCGAGAATGAGGTTTCGCGCACGGTACATTAGTGCGAAAGCAACCCAAACTTTTGTAAGTAAGAAGGCGGGAAACGCGTATTTGTCACTCAACGGCATCAGGCGAAAATACATCGAGTCGAAAGTACGCTGCAGAATTAGTTCAACGCGTAACCGTTTCATGTAAGAATTTGGAAGGTCAGGCACATGCTGACGAACGCAAGGAGTGTGACTGAGATCCTGAGCGCTCAAGGTCAAGTAAAGCGGCGGAGCATTTCCCCGCAAAGAAAAGTGCTCCCGCTCACAGAGGGACAGGAGTGCGCCAATCATAACTTAAAAGTTGCCACTCCTTCTAGTGTGAGAGCAACAACATTATTGTCCACCACGTGGGAACTGTAGACGTGGTTGACAATTGCAGAAGCGTGGTGGATAGATAGATAGATTATTACGTTTATCGTCGCTACCCCTCCACGGGGAATGGATGGTGGCACAGAGCCACATGTGACAACGAGAGTCAGGGGGGGACATCCACGCACGACAACCATGAAGAGGGGCATGCATGTGTCCACTCTCAAGATGGAAGAAGCATAAAAAGGTCAAAGTAAATGAAGTCCTAGCAAGAATCTGAGGGAGGGAGGGACAGTGCACACGAGGGCAATAAGAGCGACATGCCAATGGTGGCCAAAGAGGCCTAGTAACGGCATATCACAATTGCCGAGCTCAGCTGCGCGGCGGAGAGAAGGCTGCTGCATGCTGCGAGCTCGCTCCACATGAGTCCACCATATTGGTTGATTAGCGGCTGGTATCCTGGGCTGCAGATGCTGAGGATATGGCGTTGGCACGGGGGGGGGGGTGAGCATGGGGTGGATGCGGGTAACCTAGTGTCCTCTGTAGGCTGAGGCTGCTGTGGTAGCTGTAGTAGACCTGGAGCATACCTGCCACACAAGACGCCAAGCAGGTCTGGTCCTCGAAAGAGAGGAAGTCCTTGAGCGGGAAGCACCGCAGACGTGGCAATGTTGCTACGCACCAATGTGAGAGCACCCGTAGAACCCATTTTGAAAGGGTGAATATGTTATTCCCCTCGGGGGCAGCATTTGGTCACCATTAGTCACGTTTTCGTACTATTCCCTCTTCGGAACCAGCATGCTCAGAGAGGGGAAAATAAGAAACATAATGCACGCCCTTTAATTCAGAAAATGTCATTGCGGAAAGGACCTCGAACATCCATTTCCCATTCAAATTTCCCCGCGATGGCCTCTATGTCTTGTTGCACTTAATTAGTCTTGTCGAGTTGCTGTAAATTCCAAGTGAGCAAGAAATTCAAACATCTTTCGAATTTCCAACAAAAAAATAGAATAGAAAATCCTTCGCTGAAATACTCCCATCCAACATATTTTCAGTACATTTAGGGATACTATTGAGGTATAGTTAATCATGTACGTTTTATAAAATCTTTTATGTGTCTATTGAAGTTTGTATAAATGGAAGCTTCTTTGAAGGTACATAATAGAAAAGGATACTTTCATTTTTATACAGCTTAAACTCCATGAAATACTTGTGGACTAGAAAAGGTCAATAGAATTTGAGAGCGTAGAAGTATATATTTCAAAAGAAACATTCTTCTATGTTTGTTTCTTGCTTCATTACTGGATTATTACTGTCTGAAGTGGAATCCGACATACAATCGACAGTGGGGCCAATGGCGAGCACATGCATTTTCCAATCACAGCGTGACAGCATTGTCGCGCGATCCCCCCACCCCTTCTTCCCTTACATACGATTGTGTATGGGGAATGTATTACGAGTTGTATCTGTTGGAATATAGGTCCGTGTTCTCCTGCCCTTTTTTTTTGTCGTTGGAAGTGTCGAACCAGGTTCTTGCGGATTTGTGGTCTGTTGTCCAGCTAGTGGGAAATAACTTTTTTGCCCGCTGTTTTGGTAGAGTGCTAGGCTGGTTCACTGGACACGTCACATTTCATCCCTGACGTCATGGGTCAAAATGTGGACCCCGTGGTCCACGGCGAGCAGAGCATGCGTGTCGTGCTGCCACAGGTCAATGAAAGCTTGCTGGAGCGCGAACAATTTGGAGAGTTGAGCTGCAAGCGGATCGAGCGATCGTAGCGGCTGAGAGCTAAATCTGCACTCGACGAATCGTACCAAATGTGTACCAAAAAGTGTAGTACAATGTACACAAAAAGGCAATCTTGTCGTGAGTTTCGTGGCAACATTTTGTGCGAGCCTGTGCTCAGGCTAGTCCCACAACAAGAAAAACTGCGCTAAGACATTTCGTCCGACCGAACTAGTTTAGGTCCGGCCAGGCCTTCGAAAACAGGTTTCGAAGCTACAACAACAAAAAAAAAAGGGGCTCCCAAACACGGCATAGAACACGTACGCAAGTGTTCGTTCTGTGTTTCCTATTACTTCCTTGTTATTTGTCTCTCTACAATACACTCGTGTATTCCTACCGACCGAACCACCATTCACTTTCCAATTCACTCGCAACGTAAAATATTTCCATTGTCAACCGTTATCCCAAGTCTCCCACGGTCCGAACGACCCCCGGCTGGGGACGGATGGACCATCCCTGGAGAGGGGATCGGCGCGGAGGAAACTATCCCCGCGCCGACCTACCGGCCGAGAGGACCATCGCAGGCCGGCGCGAGGGAGCCAACGGCCGGAGAAACCCATGCCGGCTGTTGACAACCGTCGCTCGCCCAAAGGGTAGGAGCAGTCCCGGCCCGCATCTCAAACAGGCGTCGCAATCGCGGCCACATCGCGAGGCCACGAAGATCCTCGCCAGGACCTCGCGAGCAAGGATTGATGAGGGGAGAAGAACAGGTCTGTCGACGTCATTTTTTGCAGACAACAAACATAGGCTTGGCAAGAGAGGCGATATAGATGTAGATGTAGATGTAGATGTAGATATAGATGTAGATGGAGATGAACAAAAAGATTAACATATAGGTGTAAATTAAGATGTAGATATCCATGTAGATGTAGATGAAGATGTATATATAGAAGTAGATATAAATATGGATCTAGATATCGATATAGTTATAGATATAGATATAGACATAGATATGGATAAAGATATAGATATAGATATAGGTATAGATATGGATATAGATATAGATATAGTATAGATATAGATATAGATATAGATATAGATATAGATATAGATATAGATATAGATATAGATATAGATATAGATATAGATATAGATATAGATATAGATA